>APFE030234685.1:117560-198506 GCA_000404065.3 Pinus taeda | reverse complement strand
ATGGACTTCATCACAGGGTTGCCCATGGTACAGGGCAAGGACTGCATCTTTGTCGTCGTTGATCGGTTGACAAAGTACTCACACTTTTTCGCCATATCTGCACACTACACAGCAACACAAGTGGCCGAGCTGTTCTTCAGAGAGATTTTTAGGTTACATGGTCTTCCCAAGACCATCACCAGTGACAGGGACAACCGTTTCATGGGCGGATTTTGGCAAGAGCTTTTCTGGTTGGTGGGGATGGAGTTGACACCGAGTACCAGTTATCACCACAGACGGACGGGCAGGCATAGATATTTAACAAGTGGCTGGAGGGCTACTTGCGTAACTATGTCAGTGGGCAGCAGCAAGCATGGCTGAAGTGGCTGCATCTGGGGGAGTACTGCTACAACACTACACATCACATGTCCATTGGTATGTCACCATTCTATGCTTTATATGGATTTCATCCTTTATCTTTTGCTGACGTGATGTTTGGTGCTAGCAAGGCTCCGAGAGCCAAGATTTGGATCCAAGAGAGTCAGGATATTCTCCGAGCTCTCAAGGATAATATGGCTACATCGCAAAACTAGCAAAAGCTGTACGCTGACAGGGGTCGGGTGGAGAGAGTTTGAGGTAGGAGACTTGGTCTACCTACAATTACAGCCACACTGACAGTCGTCACTGAAGCAGAAGGGGGCTGAGAAGCTCAAGCCCCGCTTTTATGGGCCATATAGGGTGATACGCAGGATTGGACAGGTTGCATATGAGTTGGAGCTGCCCCAAGGCAATAAGATTCATAACGCCTTTCATGTATCATGCCTGAAGAAGGCATTGGGGCAACATGTGACATTGACAGATGAGCTACCACCCACGGATGATGAGGAGCATTTGGTATTGCAGCCAGAGGCTATTATTGATACCAGGGAGAGGCAGCTACGGAACAGGACAATCCGGGAATTCTTGGTGAGGTGGAAGAATTTGCCGGATGAGGATGCCACTTGGGAGAGTGAGAAAATTTTGCAGCATCCACCACTTCGGTTGCTTGAGGACAAGCAACATTTTGCCGGGGGAGACTGTAATATTCCTAATTAGCCATGGCTAATTGGAATATTCGATTTTGCTCAATTTTGCCTTCTATAGTTATTTATAATTAAAAAGGTGAGGAAAGGGGAGACATAACTCACTTTTAGAATAAAGTCTCTCCCTAGTAGCACAACGTTGTAACTTAAAGGGGGAACCAATGGGGGCCAAAGAACCACGTATAGGAGGGGCCCATGCAGACACTTGGAGGGACTGCGCAGATGGAGAGGAACACGTGGCAAGAGAAGGAGCTACGTTGGAGGAGGTGAGCTTTGGGGATGAGAGAGGCCAACGCTGTAAAGGAGAGAGGAGCCTCCTCATTTTGTCATTTGATTATGAGCATTTGAGCTAGTCACTTCGACTTGGAGCACACGTTGTTTAGCCTGTCTGCAACACTGTTTAGTGCACTGAGTGTTTCCGTTTGGAGATCTCACCCTTAGCCCCGGGGGACTTCGAGTGCCTACTCGGGCAAGGTAGTTTCAGCAGATTTTTTGCAGTAGTATTGATCTTTGGCATTGCGGAGGAGTTGAACATTGGAGGACTGCGCAGTCTTGAGAGAGAGGGATGGAGTTCTTCTAGAGGTAGTCTCGGATTGGGGGTTTGTGGAGGAGTTGAGCTGGGAGATTGAGCAAGGGATCAACCCTTGCATATTGAAGGATTTTGGCTGAGTTTTAGGCAGAGTTTTGGTGGCTTTTATTCAGTGGCAGTGCAGAGCCTTGAGGGATTGCGTGGGTCTTCCAGGGGGCGATTTTTGGGGGTCGGCCATTTCAGAATAGCTTTCTAGGTTTTTTTGGGTTTCTTGAGTAGAGTTCGATTCCAGAGTTTCAGCATTTTCTGAGGAGGGAACAAACCCAAATCCTCATTTGATTTCCGGTAGCAGTAGCAGCACGACAGTTCTCCAACAACTTCGACGCAGTTCAGAGAGAGGCCATTCCTTTGCTATTCTGAGTGTATTTCTTCACTTGCCTTGTGCAAGTCGAGGTGCCATATTTCTGATCACCTCCTGTACTCATTCTATTACTCAGTATAATAAAATGGCTTAGCATTTCTCTCTGCATTTCTTGAGTATCTGCTTATATTTCATGTTTATATTATTATATGTTGCACCATTGTTATTTCCATCACTTTGAGCTTCCAGGTTATTATATAATTTGTACGTATTTGGTTGGAGTTTGCTGGGGTTTGGGGAATATCTTTGAAATGGGATATTACATTCTCTCTTGGTCCATTTGTTCCTAGCAACAACAGATGCATTTGATGGAGGCTCAACAATTCCGCCTCTCACATGGTCCAACACTTCCTGTTCTTCTAATGTTAGATTGAGAGACATATTCCATCTGTGATAGTCAGACTTCTCATGGAGTTTGTCTTCAGCAGGGAAGTGTGTTGAGGACCCCATAATTTCTTTGAGATAGCCTTGCCAACCTTCTCTTTCGTGATTGCTCTTGCTCTTGCTCTTGCTTGGGCTTTGTCTTCACCTCAGCTCTGATACCATGTTAAATTATGGTATGTTCTATGCTTAGAGCAATTTACTTATTTTTCTTCTTATTATGCATAGTTTAGCAATCACATATACATTAAGTAAAGTGCAGATAGAACATTAAATGATCAACAAAAAATGAGCCAAGACAAGGGACACAAGATGTGGTGGCTAGCCAAGGACAAACCTTAATGTGGGGAAACCCTTTGATCAAATCTTCTTTTATCTTCAATAGTTCAGCAGAGTGAAATAGTACAAAATCTGAACTCTGTAATTTTATATCAGCAGCAGCGAACCCTAGATCAACAAATTCAAACTTGGTCAAACTAGATGAAATTGACCTCCGATATGCTTGGTCAATTTCTGGTCAACTTGCCCTTGAATGGCCTGAAGAAACAACCCTTGAACGACCTTTGAAGTACAGTAAAATAGCAGATTTTTGAAGTCAACCTCAGCCCTAAACTAGGGCAGTGAACATCGGTCAAACCAGAGGTTAGATCACCTCGGTTTTTGTGCCAAAAATTGTGGCCTTCCTAGGAGAGGCAACCACACCCAATCCGCACTTTTGGATGGTCAACGCTTGGTCAACACGGTTCAAAGAGATGACCTGCTGCCCTAACATCCTTCTTTCTGCGTCTTCCTTGCCCTAGGACGTCTTCCTTTCAGCCACACGTGTGAGAGAGAGAGGCTCCTTTTATGCACAGGAGAGAGAGAGAGAAGATGAGTGAATGAATTGTCCAAATGAGGAAGAAGGCTCCTTGTATTTATATGCAAACGTTGAGGATGAATAGACGTGACTGTTGGCCTTTTGAGCCTACATAAGTTAGCTGGCCGACCTTGACAATTTGTCCATAATCAAAATAAATTCATATCTCCATAAATACTGATCGGAATCGGATAATCTTTAGATCAATCCTACACCTCTCGATGAGAGGAATCTAGGAAAAATATCATAAGTCATAAATAAGGTGATCCACATGGAGTTTGACCCTAATTTCCAATTTTAACATCACCCCATATCATCATTACATTATTCAAATTTACACCTTTATATATCAACATATGCAATTACATAGAAAGAAACAACATCACCATCAACATCAATGCAACGGAATGTAAAAGGAATAGTAGAAGAAAGCATGCACACACATAGAGACCCCAGGATTGGTTCGAGACCAGGGCAAACCCACTATGGGGAAAACCCTTGTAAATCTTCTTCTTTTTAAATCGTCATCAAATAATGCAGCAAAAGGGAGTATAATGATCCATCACTTTATCTATGTATCGAATCAATAATGATATCTATGAAATAGATCTAATCATGCTAGGAATAAGATCCCTCATACTGATGGCTGTAATGTGCTGTCACAAACTGATATCAATTGCTGTGTACTGCTGTCATTGTGTCGAACACTGTTGAGTACTGTTGTCATTGTGTCGAATACTGCTGAGCACAAGTGTCACTGACAATGAGCCCAATACATATGTTTGGAACAGAAACTAACAAATCAGATCTACAAATCTACAAATCCGTATAACAATATAGAGAAAGCCAAATCTACCTGATCACTGAAGTCAACTGAAGCCAAGATGTGAAAACCTAGATCTAAACTGGGTCACCCTAATCAACACTGTTCGCGGGTGACTGAAACTTTAGGGTCACTCACACGCGTACGACTGTAACTGCACAGTCGCTCCCAGGCGGTCACTGTGCGTGCGACCTCCACACCGGACTGTAAAAACCCACAGCTGCATCGTTAATGAGCTGTGTGAGCGACCTGGAGAATGAAAGTCGCTCTCTGGCTGAGCTATGCTAGCGATTGCACTGGCAGGGTTGCTCCCAGAGCTACTTGGTGTGGGCGACCAGGAACTGGATCCTTCCGATCTGACTCTAAACTCAGTTTCACTCTTTCTGAATTGTCTCCGAGCGACCAGAGAGCCAAATTCACTCCCTTAACCACTCTGTCCCTACGACTGTGGTCGGAAAACTTCTGATGTGTGCCAATGATCGAGATCTAGAAAAACCTAACCCTGAGCGAACTTTTTTCCTGTACTTTTGGACCCAATGCGAACTTCTGCCGATGAACCTGTGCGAGCCAAAATAAAATAGAAGAAAAGAAACATGAGGTCTTGATTGAGCGTATCCAAATAAGCTTGAGGTCTCTTCCTTTTATAGTCTTTCTTGAGGGTTTACTTGGGGTTGAGGTTGACCCAAGTAGTTACCCAAGTGGTTAGGGCCGACCCATTCCATAGTGAGTGAATGAATAAAATAATTCAAAACTTAACTTCTTAATTGAATTGGGTGATATTTAGGTCAATTTTGGTCCTCTAAAAAAGAGGAACCTAATGCAATCATTATCTCGGTCTTTTGAGTTGTCCAAGGTGGAATTTTACCGCAGTTGCCAAAATTAACATTAGAGAAGGATAGTAGTAGACATATGTGGGTAGCTCTGACTAGTCTTTATTAGAGTACAAATGAGAAGAAAAAACTGGTGCTGCAGGAAAAGTTAAACAACATTAAAATGGGCAGATCTGAGACCCTGACTTCTTATATCATGAGGGTCTAGTAGGCTTGTGATGAGCTTGCCGCTGTGCGGGAAACTGTGCATGATTCAGAGCTCGTCAAAGTTGCTTTGGAGGGGTGCTTGAAGTAGTGGTAAACTTTTGTGGACGAGATTCTTACTCATCAACAACTTCCTGATTGGAGCCAGCTATGGGACGATTTCAACCTAAAGGAGATCTGGGAAAATTCATAAACCAGAGGACAATGAAAGGGTGGTGAGGAGAAGGACGAAGTTGCTCTTACTACACAAACAAAAAAGGGAAAAGCGAAGGCCAAGCAAAACTAGGGTGGGAAAGCATCTTCACAGAGCAAGAAGGAAAAGGACATGAGCAAAGTTAAATGCTTTTCTTGTCATAAGTTCGGGCATTTTGCTAGTCAGTGTCCTAACAAAAACAAGGGCAAGGGTAAGACTGCTACGACAACTACTACATAGATGGATGAGATGGAGGAGAAGTTTGATAAAAGCTTCACCCTAGTATCTTTCCTTTCTAGAACCGTCATGAGAGGTGTCTGGTTCGTGGACAGTGGAGCATCTTGTCATATGACGGGATCACGAGACTTCTTCACCAGCATGTCCAGGGGGCCTGGAGATGTAAATGTGGAGCTTGGTGACAAGTACAAGTATGTTGTGGAGGGCACCTGGAGTATCGAGTTCTAGATGGACTTAGGTGGCATCCTGGAGGTGAACGAAGTGCTATATGTATTGGGTTTGGAAAAGAATCTCCTTTTAGTTTCGGTCATGGAAGTAAGAGGACTAGAGGTTAACTTTATGGGAGGTGAAGTGGTTGTTGGGTTGAAGGGCACTGCTTTCAGCAAGAAGTGGGTGATCGGTAGGAAGGAGAGAGATCTCTATTTGTTGAGAGGACAATTTATGAAGGCTCTCATCCATGAGAGTGACAACTAGAGCGAGATTTGGCATAGGAGGATGGAACCCCTACACTACAAAGCTCTTCCGATGGTGCAGAGGATAGCTACTGGGTTTCTAGAGATCTGAGTGGACCGGGATGTAGTGTGTAATGAGTGTGCGCTTGGCAAGCAGGCCAAGAATGCGTATCTTCATAGTGAGACTAGGTCTAAGGGTGTGTTAGACTTGGTGCACTCTGATATATCTTCCTATGTCTGTGATGTCGATCACAAGGTCCTTATATTTTGTGACGTTCATAGATGATTATTCTAGGAAGACTTGGATCTATTTCCTGAAGACTAAGGATGAGGTCTTCCGTCTGTTTCAGGAGTTCAAGGCTCTTGTGGAGAACTAGACATGAAGGAAGATTAAGGTACTGCAATCATATAATGGGGGCAAGTACACCTCCAACGAGTTCCTAGACTTCTGTAGGCAGGCAAGAATCAAGAAGGAGCTCATAGTACCCTACAACCCTTAGTAGAATGGGGTTGCCAAGAGGAAAAATAGGACCATCATGGACGTAGTGAGGGCAATGATTTATGATCAGGAGTTGCCTATGTTTTGTGGGCAAAGGCATGCAATACAACTGTGTATTTGCAGAACAGGAGTCCTCACAGGGTGTTGGAGGACGTGACTATTGAGGAGTTGTTTACGGGAGTGAAACCAAATGTGAGTCACTTGCGCATATTCAATTGTCCAGTTTATGCCCTTGTGACTATAGAGAAGAGGACTAAGTTGGAGCTCTTATCTGAGAGGGGTGTTTTTGTTGGCTATAATGAAGTCTTGACAAAGAAAGGTGATCTTGAGTTGGGATGTTAGATTTGATGAGGATTGGACCCTTGGGAGATCTCATGAGTGAGAGCTAGCAGTGGTAAAGGAAGAGCAAGAGGCTCCCAAGGCTGAACAAGGACCAACATCCCCAATAGGGACACAACTAGTAGATTCAGAGGATGAGCTAGATATTCCTTCATTTTCTACCAGGAGGATGCTAAGATAGGCCTAACAGACATCGAGGGATTTTGAGGAGCATGTGCAGGCTTCCAACAACACTTTCAGGCAAAGTAGACTACCAACTAGATATTCTAATAGAGGAGTATAACTCCATCGTCAACAACGATGTTTGGGTTATAGTGCCGAGATTGGAGGGGAAGTCTGTGGTTACTTCTCAAGGATCTACAAGATCAAACATGCAACAAATGGCAATGTTAAGAAGTATAAAGCGAGGTTTGTGGCGAGATGGTTCTCCCATAAGTAGGGAGTCGATTGCGAGGAGACATTTACACTCATCACCATATATGCATCTATTAGGGTAGTTATGTCCATCGTTTCAGACATAGGTTGGAGGATACATCGAATTGATTTGAAGACTGCTTTCCTCAATGAACTGATTGATGAGATGTATATTGAGTAGCCTTGGGGTTTTGAGGTGCATGGGAGAGATTCCCATGTATGCAGGTTGAAGAAGGCCCTTTATGGGCTAAAGCAGGGTCCGTGCGCATGGTTTGCCAGGATCAATGGATATCTTCTTGGTTTGGGCTTCATCAAGAGTGAGGCAGATCCTAACTTTTAATATGTACTCGTTGAGGGTGAATTGCTTGTCTTGGTATTGTATGTGGACGATCTCTTCTTGACAAGATTAGAGAAGCTCACAGAGATGTACAAGGAGGATCTTGCTTTAGAATTCGACATGAAGGAAATTGGCTTGATGCATTACATTTTGGGATTGGAGGTGTGGTAGCAGCCAGGAGAGATTTTCCTTGGGTAGGACAAGCATGCGATGGAGATCTTGAGGAGATTCAGGATGGAGGATTGCAGGCCTTGTGAAAATTTAAACTATTGCAACAACTGCAAATTATTCTTCTAATTGTAAGCTTAATTATGCAGTTTATTTGCGACGACAAACAATGAATAAAATCACAACTGCAATTTTCACCATAAAAATGCTGCAGAAAATAAAATGTGGAAACTGAGAAATCCTAACACACACAAAAATTTTGACATTGTTATTTTTGGACAATTGTCCCCGGAAAAGCCCAATGCAGGAAAACCGGTTCAGTGGATGAGGGTTTTAATATTATTCTTCAGTAGCAAATATGAGTACAATAATTTGGATGTCAAAATGACAATACAATATGAGAGAATCACTGGAAAAATCCTTGTGAGGATTTTATTTCACACCACAGCTAATTTCAGCTCCCGAAACTGGCCCCTCTGCAATTCGTAATTCCTTCTGTGTCAGCCTCTACGTAGTGCTTGTGCAGGCCTTGCTGCTGCTGCCTTTGGGAGCTCGTGAAATCTGCAACTCTAATTCTTGGGACTCCAACAACCAAGATTAAAACATAATCGATGGTTGAGATCATATATGGATTGATCCGTATGAGTTTCTAGATGATTCACACCTTATCTCAATTATTTTTGATTAATTAACCAATTTTCCTAAGCTTAGACTTAGGAAACATGAAAAAAAATAGGTTAATAATCTAATTGAGACACTTCTATGTGGAATTTCCAGAAATGATTTCTGGGTTATGGAGAATTCCTGTGTTTTAGCCTCTCTACAAAGTTTCAAGACTAGAACACCTCTAGTGCTACAAAAACTAACACTCCCTCTTAGCGAGGAAGGTGTACTCTCTAGTGCTACACATTTTGCCACAACACCCTATCTCTGTACCATCCTCTGTCATGCTACTGATGTCTAGCTATGCTGCCCACCAGCCACTGTGCAACTCTAATGTTGCATCTGCGCTGCTGCTAACATTGCTATACTGCTGCCAACTCTGCATCTACACTGCAACTCCCTTTCATTTGTTGTTGCTGCAACTGCAACAACTGTAACTGAGAAGCATCTAAAATATTTTGTCCCTACCACTGAAACGAGTTCTCCACATTACCCATCTATCCTCTGAAATAAACGAACTTAGCTCGCCCCAGGGCTTTCGTGAGTATGTCTGCAACTTGCTCATTTGTGGGAACATATTGTAGGTGGACTGCTCCACATTGTAAACAGTCTCTGATGAAATGACACTGGATATCTAGGTGTTTCGACCTGTCATGAAACACTGGATTCTCAGAGAGCTTGATGCAACTCTGATTATCACAGTAGACACTAGTCACTTCCATCCTTTGCCTAAACAAGCTTACTAGCAATTTCCAGAGCCATATAGCTTCACACGTGGCTGTACTTGCTGCCATATACACCTCTTCTGTAGAGCTTAGTGCTGTTGACTTTTGCTTCTTGTTGCACCAAGAGACCATCCATGATCCAATGCTGAAGCAGTCTCTAGAGGCACTTTTCCTGTCCACTGAATTGCTTGCCCAATCTCCATCTGTGAACCCACATAGTTTGACGTCATCTCTTTGGGTATATTTCAACCCATACTCGATTGTGCCACGCACAAACCTCAAAATGTGCCTTGCTGCTGTCCAATGTACCCTCTTCGGTTCCACCATAAACTTATTGAGGATATTGACCGCGAAGCAGATATATGGCCTAGTATTGACTAGATACATGAGAGAATCGATGAGCTGTCTATACAAGGTGGGGTCAACATGCTTGTTGTTTGACGCATCTATCTTCTTCCAGTTGGTGATCATGGGCGTAGACATGGGTCTATAATCCTACATTCTGAACCTCTTCAGAATATCTGTACCATATCTTTTTTGACCAAGGAAGATCTCTTTGTCCTTCTACAACACTTTTAATCCTAAGAAATAGTGCATCGACCCCAAATCCTTTATATCAAATTCTGTTTCTAGGTTCCTCTTGCAGTGTTCTATGAGCCTTAATGACCTTGTCAGGAAGAGATCATCCACATACAATATTAGGATGAGTGGCTCATCTTGTACCATCAAATATTAAAGGTCGGGATATGTGTCACTCTTGATGAATCCCATCTGCTGCAAGTAGTTATCAATCGTACCATACCATGCCCTCGGAGCCTGCTTGATCTCGTATAGAGCTTTCTTCAGTTTGCACACATGAGTGCACCTCTCATGAGTCTCAAAGCCCTCTCACTGTTCTATGTAGACTTCCTCCTCTATCACCCCGTTCAAGAACACTATCTTGACTTCCATCCAGTGAATCTGCCATCCCATCTGAGCTGCTAGGGATATAACTGAATAGATAGAAGTATATCTGCAAACTGGGGCAAAGGTCTCCTCATAATCTAACCCTTATTTCTGTGCATACCCCTTTTACACGAATCTAGCCTTGTACTTCTCCACGCTGCCGTTTGCAGCATATTTGATCTTGTAGATCCAACGAGAACCTACAACTGACTTGTCCTCAGACCTAGGCACCACCTCCCAAACATCATTTGTCATGATAGAGTTGTATTCTTCCGCCATGGCATCTACCCACACTTGATGTTGTGCGGCTTCCTAAAAAATGGAAGGTTTTGCAACCTGAGCCACCAATGCTTGGTACCTGTCAGGTTGCCTGAGCTCTCTCTTGTTTGTCTTAGGAGTTCCAATAATTTTCTATGCATCCTTCAATGTCTGATGAACCTCTCTGTTGGCACGACCACTAGTGGTGGGAGGTTTAACCAACTCTCCTCATCCTGCCTCTGCTGCTCCGTGTGCAGTGAACTCACTGGATCTCTTGTAACTAAGGAAATGCTAGTACTAGTCACTATGCTAGATCCTTGTGACTGTCCTACTGGTGGTCCCACTGGCTGCCCCTGTTGCTAGACCAATGGAGCTTCTACTAGCTGATTCTGATCACCTGCAACCATCTTATGAGATCTCTTGAAGGCTCAGTCCTCCATGAAATTTACATCCCATCTTACTACAATCTTCCTATTGCTAGGAATATAGACCTTGTATGCCTTTGAGGTTTTTCTATATCCAATAAGAAACCCCTTCTCTACAGTCTGATCCAATTTGGTGTGCTTCTCATCTGGTGCATGACAATCTGCAATGCTGCCAATGTTCCTGAAGTGACTAGCTTTCGACTTCTTCCTTGTGAAGACTCCTAGTGTTTTCTTCCCCAATGCTCTATGAGTAGTCTTGTTCTGAATATACATTGCTATGTTACACGCCAATGCCCATAGAAACCTGGGGAAATCCTATTCATATAACATCACTTTTGTAGCCCCGACTATAGTTTTGTTTTTCCCCTCCACTATTCCCTTTGGCTGTGTATTGTATGGAGTTGTGCACTCTCTTTTGATGCCTTCCTTCGAACAAAAATCTGTGAAGTCTTTATCAATATACTCTTCGTTATTTGATCAAAGCACCTTGATCTTTTTCCCTGTCGCATTCTCCATGAGAGCCGTAAACTCCCTGAAATGATTGAAGACCTCATCCTTGGTCTTTAAGAAGTAGATCCAGGTTTTTTCGGAATGGTCATCAATAAAGGTGACAAAATATTCGACCCCACGGAGAGCTCTAGTGGACATCGGGCCACAAATATTTGAGTGTATAAGTCCTAACACGCCCTTTGCTCTGTTGTCACTTCTTGGGAATGCTGCCTTAGCATATTTCCTAAGCACACACCCTCTGCACACATCGTCGTCTTCTGTGCCAAGTTCTAGAACCCTTGTTACTGTTTATCAGAGCATCTTGAGTGCTATATGATGTAAATGTCCCATTCTCCTATGCCATAGCTCATTCAGTTCCTTCCCACTGCTACTGTCATTGCCTATTAGTGCCATTGGAGAATCGCGCTACAGCCTATATAACTTGTTGCTTCAAACTCCAATCTGTCTTACCCTCTTCCAACTCCGGTGTTCAACAAACAGATTTTTCCCAATGAAGTAGACACTATATCTTTTATCCTTTAGCTGGGATACTGAAATCAGGTTCATACCCAATCTTGGCACATGTAGTACATTTGTATGTCTGGTACTTGCTCCTGACTTCCTCTGAAAATCGATGGTACCTCTCCCTACTGGAGTACATTTCGTTATGTTTCCCATCATAATTTGGAAATCCATCTGCTCCTCATTGTAGCTAGAGAAATATTCTCTAACCCCTGTAATATGAGCTGACTCTCCACTGTCTATATACTAACCCTTGTAATATGAGCTGCAACCTATATAACTTGTTGCTTCAAACTCCAATCTGTCTTACCCTCTTCCAACTTGGGCGTTTGACAAACATATATTCCCCTATGAAGTAGACATTATATCCTTTATCCTTTAGCTGGGATACTGAAATCAGGTTCATACCAAATCCTGGCACATGTAGTACATTTGTATGTCTAGTACTTGCTCCTGACTTCCTCTGAAAATCGATGGTACCTCTCCCTACTGGAGTACATTTCATTCTGTTTCCCATCATAATTTGGAAATCCATCTGCTCCTCATTGTAGCTAGAGAAATATTCTCTAACCCCTGTAATATGAGCTGACTCTCCACTGTCTATATACTAGACACCTTGTGAAGCTGAGCCTGATACGTGAGTAAATTCGTCCTCCAACCTGGAAGACAAGTCTAAGGCTCCCTGAATATCAAATCAATCCATGGCCATATTGGAGAATTCTTCAGTGTGTTATTTCTATTCCACCTGACACAGATTCTGCTCCAGCAATCTACTACAAAACCCTTTGTGTCCAAACAAGGAAATTGCTCAGCGAATATCTGAGTTGTTGTTGGTTCCTCTGCCTACTGGAATTACTCAATTTGGAAAGTCGAATTTTTCTTCCATTTTGCATAGAAAAATCAAACTTCCCTTAAGCAACTTGGCCAAGCAACTCGCCCTGCTTGGCTAGGCAATGCGCAACACCATAAAATTTCGGCTTGCTGCTTCCTTTGGTCAACGAAATTTCCTTCTTCTACCTTTGAGCTTCCTGAATGATCAATCATGCTCTGATACCATGTGAAAATTTCAACTATTGCAACAAATAGGAATTATTTTTCTAATTGTAACTTTAATAATGTAATTTATTTGCTACGACAAACAATCAATAAAATCACAAATGCAATTTTCACCATAAAAATGTTGCAGAAAATAAATTACTGGAAACTGAGAAATTTTAGCGCACACAAAGATTTTGAAACAGTTATTTTTGGACAATTGTCCTCGGAAAAACCCAATGCGGGAAAAGTGGTGCAATAGATGAGGGTTTTAATATTATTCTTCAGTAGCAAATCAAAGTACAATAATTTGGATGTCAAATTGACAATCCAATGAGAATCATTGGCAAAATTTTTGTGAGGATTTTTCCTCACCCCATAGCTAATTTCAGCTCTCGAAATTGGCCCCTCTACAATTTGTAATTCCTTCGGCGTCAGCCTCTGCATAGTGCTTGCACAGGCCTTGTTGTTGTTGCCTCTGGAAGCCCATGAAATCGGCAGCTTTGCTTCTTTATGGCCCTGAAACCGATTCAATAGCCCTCCCGATCAAAATCTCGACCATCAGCTACTGAATCGACTGCTCCTCCAGCTAGGTCGAACTGCTCTGCTGCACAATCCTTGTGCAGTCCCTCTGGGAAAACTCACACACTCTCTCACTTACTCTTCCGAAATTGGAAGACTTCCTCCGGAAATGCTGCTAACCTCTTTTTCCACCTACTACTTACCCTGTGGCTCAATCTCCTCTGCTAGATCTCTGCTACTGAGAAAATTGAACTGCCTAGGCAACTTAGTATCTGCCCTTGGTGTGTTCTCCATCTACCCATTGGCCTCCTCTTATAATCTCCAGTTGAGACTCCAACGACCAAGATTAAAACATAATTGATGGCTGAGATGATATCTAGATCGATCCGTGTGAGTTTCTAGATGATTCACACCTTATCTCAATTAATTCGGATTAATTAACTAGTTTTCTTATGTTTAGACTTAGGAAACTTTGAAAAAATAGGTTAATAATCTAATTGAGACACTTCTAGGTGGAATTTCCAGAAACGATTTCTGGGTTATGGAGAACTCTTGTGTTTTAGCCTCTCCGCAAAGTTTTGAGACTAGAACACCTATGATGCTACAAAATCTAACACTCTACACCTATGATCACTAACATGAAGACGCTGAGCGCTTTTGAAGGTGAATTATTGGATCCCACGATGTATAGGAAACTGATAGGTTCCTTGTTGTATCTGGTCAACATTAGACTAGATATATGTTTTGCTGTGAACACGCTAATCCTGTTCATGGTGGAACCAAAACATGTTCAATGGGTGGAAGTGAAGCATGTGCTGAGATATTTGCATGGGACAATAAACTTTGGATTGAGATATGTCAGAGCGAGAGGAGTGGAGCTATAGGGGTACACAAATTTTGATTGGGCAGGGAGTGTGGTGGATAGAAAGTCCACATTTGGATGTTGTTTCAAATTGGGATCAACCATGATCTCATGGTTCAACAAGAAGCAATAGTTTCTGGCACTTAGTTCGGCAGAGGCAGAGTACATGGCAGCGAGTATGGCGAGTTGCGAGGCAGTGTGGTTTCGCAAGATTCTTGTAGGATTATTTGACCTGCAGATGGGGCCAATGGTGATACACTGTGATGATCATAGTTGCATTAAGCTCTCTAAGAATCATGTGTTTCGTGATCGACCCAATCATATAGATATTAGATTGGACAGGCAGTGTGGTGGATATAAAGTCCACATTTGGATGTTGTTTCAAATTGGGATCAACCATGATCTCATGGTTCAACAAGAAGCAACAATTTTTGGCACTTAGTTCGGCAGAGGCAGAGTACACGGCAGCAAGTATGGCGAGTTGTGAGTACACAAATTTTGATTGGGCAAGGATTGTGGTGGATAGAAAGTCCACATTTGGATGTTGTTTCAAATTGGGATCAACTATGATCTCATGGTTTAGCAACAAGCAACAGTTTCTGGCACTTAGTTCGACAGAGGTAGAGTACATGGCAGCGAGTATGGCGAGTTGTGAGGTAGTGTGGCTTCACAAGATTCTTCTAGGATTATTTGATTTGCAGATGGGGCCAATGGTGATACATTGTGTGATCGTAGTTGCATTAAGCTCTCTAAGAATCTTGTGTTTCATGATCGACCCAATCATATCGATATCAAATATCACTTCATTAGAGACAAGGTCTAGAAGGGTGTTGTGAGATTACAATACATTTCTTCAGAGGAGCAAGTGGCAGATGTTCTCATGAAGCCTTTAGTGAAGGGAAAGTTTGTGAAGTATGTAATATACCAGAACTAAATAATGCAAAAAATTTAAATAAATTTCAATAAAACCTTTCATTGATGCTCTTTTACAAATAGTTAGTACACAAAGCTTTTGTCAAACGTTTCACAAGCATGTTGGAAGACTGGTACAATGATGAAATTAGAGGGAGAACAATATTTTATTCAACTGATGAAGAGGAATTACAATGCTTGGGAAACTTGAGACATCCTTCAACAATATAATTCTGAACACAAATAATCACCCTGAGGGAACTCATCCTCTGGATCATGACCTCTTCAAGTGATGGAGATCTGGGCCTTCTAAACAACATATATCGCATTCATACATGAGCCTCCTATAACAAACAACTCGCTCATCTAATAGGAACTCAGACCTCTGATATATAATCTTAATGACAAGTACGAGAACCTCTGCAAGAAACGAGACAAATTTGGCTCCAAATGAAATGCTACAACATGAATCTCGATCGGCAATTAGGATGCTCTTGGCCTTAAAGAATGAGAGAATTCAGTTTGAAAGAAATGCCAAGATCTGCCAACAATTCAACCCTCAGAGAAGATAAAATTCCGCCCTTTGCTGAAGAGATAATTTGAGCCACGAATCTTTAGTAATCATCCTCCTGGAACTATATTTAAGCTTCATATTCAATGAAAAATACCGCCCACCCCCTCCCCCCTAAGGTCGAACGAATTGAGTGCTGAAGGTAAGGGAATTTCAACATTCTAAAAATAATTACATTAAAGGAACTCGTCCTCTCTTGTCTTGACTAAGGAAGTCGATGCATATACAAATAGGAATCTTGGCTCAATTGATTTTAGAGATCGAACCCTTCTTTAAGTGTCTGCTTGGTGTTAACAGACATGAATAACCCTCTACAATATTGTTGAAGTTTCTAAGTTTACTTAGTATAGAAACCCTTCATGCACTTATTCTGATTTATTCCGACCTAAGTCGATGCATATACAAATAGGAATATTGGCTCAATTGATTTTAGAGATCGAACCCTTCTTTAAGTGTCTGCTTGGTGTTAACAAACATGAATAACCCTCTACAATATTGTTGAAGTTTCTAAGTTTACTTAGTATAGAAACCCTTCATGCACTTATTCTGATTATTCCGACCTACTTGTTATTTTTCTTTAACAAGTTATTTACAAAGTAAGTACTGAAAATAAACACCATTGCATGCTCGACATATTATAGATCAACAACTAAAAGAAACAAGAACAAACACACCACATGACACCATTATTTTTGGACCAATGTCCCGGGAAAAACCCAATGTGGGAAAATTGGTGCAGCTATTTGAGGGTGTTCTTATTAAGTAATATCAGAGTATAATCTGGGTGCCAAAACTAGCCTACCCAACAGAGAATTTCCTTGGCAGTAATACCTCTCCGTTTCTGACAAATCTATTGGCTGAAACCTTGGATAAACCTTCCGGCAGCTACTCAACACCAATTTGCCCCAGAAACCCCAACGCCTGCCCAATCTGGACTGCGTCAACCTCTCCTAGCCCAGCGCTGGTCCTACGTCAGCCTATCTTAGCCTGTGTCAGCCCCAGGAGGCCCTACATCAACTCTTTGACCCTCTGCATCAACTACGCTGGCCTCTCTGGTGCTTTGAGCAACACTTAGCTGTCTCTGCATGGCCCTGCATGAGCACTGGCTGCTCCTGCGTCTCTCTCTTTGGCTGCTCTGCTGCTATCCCAACACTATCTCTGCCTCTCTGTCTCTCTGTACTCAACACCCCTTAGTTGCTGTCCCGATCACTGATTCTCTCTCTCTTAGCAAACCCTACTCTAGAGAATAGAATGACTGATCACTCTGGTGTATTCTCCCAGTGACCCTCAAGCCTCCTCTTATACTTTTCCTGTTGACATCTCAACAGTCGAGATTAAGTCCCTAATTAACGGCTAAGATTATATTTGGCTTGATCCATGTCTTTTGGACCACTCTCACACAGATTCATATTAATACACATTAATATTTTATTTTACCTAAGTTTAGACTTAGGGACTCCATCAAAAATATTAATTATTTTAATGTCTCCTGATCTGTTTAGAATCTGCCTAAACCCTTCTGGGTATTGGAGATCTCGTGTGCCCCAACCTCTCCACCAAATTTCGTGGCTAGAGCACATCCGATGCTACCCCAAATCAACACTCCCTCTTAGCGAGGACTGTGCTCTAGCAATACTCCTCACTGAGTATTACTGTGATCATCTGGGATCAGTACCTGTGCTGATGCTAGGCTTTCCTGCCCAACATCCTCTGCATTGCTGCATCCTGTATTGTTGCCCATGGTTCTGCCACTGCCACTGCTGCATCTGTACAACAGTTCCCTCCGCATCTGTGCCGTTGCTGGTCCTTTCTCCTAGCACTGCATCCGCACTACACCTCCTCTCATCACGTTGCCCACTGTTGCACTGCAACTCAGTTACTGAGAAGTAAGTAATTGATCCTCCAACTGACCTCCCTTTTGGGCTAGAAACACCCACTGATGCTGAAGCTCCCTCTGCTGCTGACAAGTGCTCCCTCTCTCTGACCTTTGCGTTGCTGGAACAACTCCCTGCATTTCGCACTGTTCCACACCTCTCTGTGCCATCTGGCACTGGTGCAACACTCCTGTGCCTCTCGCATTGCTGCAGCTTACTAGCTCTGCGCTGTCTCGGGACTCCTGCACTGTAGCTCTCTTTGCCGCTCCATCCGCATCCGTCTCTACCCACCCAGCCAGTCCTGCTACTCCTCATCAGGGCTCCTGTAGCAAGGTCTAATCCAAGAGGCTGGGTACCTTGAGGATCCTGCCCCTCATCGCCTGTAGTCCTCCTAACTATAGCTCGATGTCTCCCCACTTCCACTCAAGTGGCGTGTGTGCACTCATGGCACAGTCATCATCTGTCAAGACTTCCTTCTCTACCCGTGCTGGCGCTGCCTTAGTCTCAGAAGACTCTACCATACTCTTCTTCCTTGGGCACTGGGTCGCATAATTACCCATCTCCCCATAGTGGAAGCACTTGATCTTGGAGAGATCTTTCTTCTTTCGCTTCTCCTGCTTTCCCTCAGATGCTAGGGCCACATCCTCCTCCTCCTGCTTGACCTTGATCCCTTTGCTGTTGCTATCTGTCTTCGTCTGCTGTCCGATCTCTTCCTAGCGAAGAGCTGCCCACATCTTGTCCCAAGGTAGGAGAGTCCCTTTGCCCAGGATACTCTAGGCAAACACTTCCCAATCTTCTGAGACAACATTCAAGGTTGTCCTCACCATAAGCTCCTGATCCGATGTCGCTCCTATGGCAGTCAATTGGTCTCTTATCTCATTCAGTCCTTCGAGGAAGGTGTCAACCGATTGACCCTTCTTCATCTGATATGACCTCATCTGGTTCTCGAGCAGCATTCTTCTTTGAGCAAAAGTACGTTGGCACAGGTTCTTGAAAGCCTCCCACATCTCAACTGCCGTTTCCTTCTTGGCTATATGTGGTACCACATGATCCTTGACCTTATCAAGGATAATGCAGTTGGCCCTCGCCATCGCCTCTTCGTATTTGTCATTATCATTGGGGTCGACTGGGATAGCTATAACCTTCAAGGCGAAGTTCTTGACATGATTCCTGTTAAGCACTAATAAGACTTTGGCCTTCCAGACTGCGAAGTTTGATGCTCCGTCCGATCTATCCTGGTGTCTTACCCCGTGTAGTGCCATGACGCTTCTCTACTTCCCTCATGGAAGTTCTCTATTCGACTCCTTTGAGTCTCTACTTCCCGTCTGGAAGTTCTCTTCTAGACTCCCTCTGAGTCCTGATTTCCCTCCTGGAAATCCTTCTGCCGTTTGTCGAGATGCCCCCTACTCTAATCGTCTTGTGCAACTGCATTGCTGATTTAGGTTTCTCGGCTAGAAACCCTCGGTAACAACTCCTCTGACCCTGCTCTATCAGGTACTGTTCTGACTACAGTACCTCACCAACTCCACTCTGCAATATTTCTTCAGCCTTCTAGACTCCAACAACTGCCTCTCTGTGACTGCATTAGCCCCTCTCTGCCTCACGCTGGCTCTGCGTCACCCAGATGGGTTTGCATCAGCCCTGGGATGCGTTGTGTCAGCCCTCTGGCCCTTTGTGTCATCAACGTTGGCCTCCCTGAGGCTCTGCGTAGCTCCCGGCTTCTTCTGCGTGGCTCTGTGTCACACTTCTTTGCTTTTGTGCTGTTAGAAATAGCTTTTGTCACCTCGAGACAACTGTTTTGAGTTGCTATTGCTCCGCTCGGCTGATGTCTTTTAGTCCTCCTGTGATCTGCAATCACGCTCTGATACCATGTTGAAGTTTCTAAATTTACTTAGTTTAGAAACCCTTCATGCACTTATTCTGATTTATTCCTACTTGTTATTTTTCTTTAACAAGTTATTTACAAAGTAAATACTGAAAATAAACATCAGTGCATGCTCAACATATTATAGATCAACAACTAAAAGAAACAAGAACAAACACACCACATGACACCATTATTTTTGGATCAATGTCCCCGGAAAAACCCAATGTGGGAAAATCGGTGCAACTATTTGAGGGTTTTGTTATTAAGTAATATCAGAGTACAATCTGGGTGCTGAAACTGGCCTACCCAACAGAGAATTTCCTTGGCAGTAATACCTCTCCGTGTCTGACAAATCTACTGGCTGAAACCATGGATAATCCTTCCGGCAGCTACTCAACACCAATCTACCCCAGAAACACCAGCGTCTGCCCAATCTGGACTCCGTCATCCTCTGCTAGCCCAGCGCTAGCCCTGCGTCAACTCTCTGACCCTCTGCGTCAGCTACGCTGGCCTCTCTGGTGCTCTGCACAACACTTAGCTATCTTTGCATGGCCCTGCGTGAGCATTGGCTGCTCTTGCGTCTCTCTCTCTGGCTGCTTTGCTGCTATCCCGACGTTATCTTTGCCTCTCTGTCTCTTTGTACTCAATGCCCCTCAGTTGCTCTCCCGATCACTGATTCTATCTCTCTTAGCAAACCCCGCTTTAGAGAATAGAATGACTGATCACTCTGGTGTATTCTCCAAGTGACCCTCAAGCCTCCTCTTATACTTTTCTTGTTGACATCTCAACGGTCGAGATTAAGTCGCTAATGAACAACTAAGATTATATCTGGGTTGATCCATGTCTTTTGGACCACTCTAACACAGATTCATATTAATACACATTAATATTTTATTTTCCCTAAGTTTAGTTTTAGGGACTCCATTAAAAATATTAATTATTTTAATATCTCTTGTTCTGTTTAGAATCTGCCCAAACCCTTTCTAGGTATTGGAGATCTCATGTGCCCCAACCTCTCTACCAAATTTCGTGGCTAGAGCACATCTGATGCTACCCCAAATCAACAAATATCACATTGAATGGCTTTCCAACTTGACCTCTGGACCTATAAAATTATCAATGCAATTCGACCCTTTGTTGTGACGATTCGGCCTCAATGAAACATCAATTTCGGCCTCAGGTTTGTGAAGTGAATTCGACCCTTGGATGAGTGGACAATTTGGGCTCTTGGTGAGACAATTTGACCCTCAAACCTGTGCCTCCACTAGGATAAATCTCCTGTGAGCATAATTTTGTATTGGGCTCATGAGAGAATAATGATGATATTTGAAATGACTTAGCCTCCTCAGGGAAAACCTCCTGTAATCAAACAATAAATTTCTCCAATTTTCCCTGGAACAAGATTAGTAATGAAATTTGAATAAAATATGAATTTCAACTAGGGTGGAAAAGGTGTCCATCGAAATTGGATAGAAGCTAGCTAGGATGGCAATGAAATCCACTGAAACTAGTGTGAGGATCTTGATTGAAACCCTCATTCTAAAACTCGCTTGAGCACCACTCCAATGACAGTGAGAAATCACAATATAAAATGATGAAGAATGGCTTCCTCTTCCCCTTTGATAAGACTTCGTTGAACTTTCTCCATCCTTTTAGAACCTTTTCTTTCATTATTTTATTGACGAGGCACTTATTTTTCCTAAGTGACTTTTGGCCCCTTTTTTATTAATAATTATTTTGCCCTTTTTATTAATACTAATAATATCAAAATGGGGCGAATCTCTCATGATCCCCTTGGTAATTTTTTTCTCTCTAGCCTAAAGGAGACAGTTAGGCAAGAGGAAATAATAGCTCTTTGCTCAAGAAATGGGGGACATTATAGTCCTTCTTGCCCAAAATTGCTTGCCCTCAAGCAATTTGAGTACCAGGTCCTGCAATATCTGTACTGCTTCCCACGTCGCATCCTCCAAAGGTGGATATTTCCATCGCACCATATACTCTCTGATGGTTCTGCTCCTCAACCTTTTCTCCCTTACTTCCAATATTTCCTCATGGATTAGTACTAAATACCCCTCGTCATCCAAGGGAGGTAACTTGAATGAAGTAACAGTCTGTTGTTCAATGACCTTCTTCAAGCAAGACACATGGAATACTTCATGTATCTTCCTTTTGGAAGCTCCAACTCGTAGGCCACTTCTCCTATTCTGCTGACAACCTAGTAAGGCCCATAAAATTGTGGCTTAAGCTTTTCCACGCCCTTTTGCTCGAGGGTAGATATCTTGTACGCTTTCAAGCGCAAGTACATTGTATCTCCCACCTCGAAGCTTCTCTCAATCCAGTGCTGATCAACATATAACTTCTGCCGATTCTGAGCCATGTGAAGGTTATCCTTGAGTGCCTTAAGAATATCTTGGCACTTCTTGACCCAATCTTTGGCGATTGGGGCTCGACTATCTTCGAAGACCATGTCTGCAAAGGATAATGCATCATAGCCATATAACACTCTAAACGATGACATCCTGATTGACATGTAGTATGGTGTGTTGTAGTAATACTCCCCCAAATGTAGCCACTTCAGCCATGCCCTTTACTGCCCTAATACATAATTTCTCAAGTACCACTCTAGCCATTTGTTTAATATCTTCATATATGGGTGATATCTAGTGCTAAGGGTAAGTTTTGTGCCCACCAATCTGAATAGCTCCTTCCAAAATGCTCCCATAAATCTGTTGTCCTTGTCACTGACAATAGTCTTGGGTAGACCATTTAGCCTAAAGACCTCCTGCAAGAATAATTCTGCCACTCGGGATGCTGAGCTCTAGGAAGAGATCACAAATAAGTGAGCGTATTCAATCAGTCAATCCACCGCCATGTAGATACAATCCTTTCCTTGCACTGCTGGAAATATCGTGATGAAGTCCATAGAAATGCTCTCCCACTTTTGTTCTGGAACAAGAAGTGACTGCAACAGGCCTGCTGGATGCATATACTTCTTATTCTATTGGCAGACGCTACATTCTGGGACATATCTCAAGACATTCTCCTTGAGACCACTCTAAGAGAATCTCTCCTTAACTTCCTAGTAGGTCTTAAAGTAGCCTGGATGTCCTAGAAGTGGAGAATCATGTACTTCAGGTATACTTTTATCCTTCAATTGTGATTTCGGCACCAAGTAGATTATGTCCTTATAGTAGATGATATCATGAACTGCTCGGTATCCACTATCTTGTAATTTCCCATCCAAGATTTCACATGCCATGTTGTTCTTTGAATACTCCACCAATAGATGGGTGCCTTAGATAGTGCATCGACAACCACATTATTTTTACCCTTGACATACTCAATCTCAAAATTGTAACCCTGAATTTTGCTCACTCATTTTAGCTGTTGATCATTCAATTCCTTCTGATCTAACAAATATTTGAGGTTGTTGTGATCAGTTTTAACCTTGAACCTGAGTTGCATGAAATGCCAAAACTTCTGGAAGTTTCCGAAATGGGTATGGCTGGAAATGCGACCCCCAAAAAATGGAAACGTGGGTGAAACATCGTATATATGTATGTAATTTTTTTTACAAATAAGTTACTAACGCATATTGTAAGAAAAAAATGAGACACATAAATGACATTTTAGAAGGAAAACCTAGTCCATGTTAACTCACATAGATGATTACATGATTAAAATACCAAAAATATCCTTTATAAATGAGGTTGTACACCCAAGATTCAAAAATCAGCCTTTATAGACAAGGCTTTACATCCAAAATCGACCTTTATACATGGCTATATATGCTGGAAATTAAATATAACGTGAGCTAATGACAAATGCAATTACATATCTTATAATCTTAATCCTCATCTTCATTAACAAAAATAGAACAAGTTGTTTTTTTCGCGGAACTAGAGCGTGGATTGATTAAAGATAAATTAGTTTTTGGAGTGATTAGATATAAATTTAGTGTTATATTAAATCTATTTTGGCCATTGAAGGGCCCCACAACATTCTTGGGGGCTTGAGTGAGCCCGCAGAAGCAAAAAGTCACTTAAACAGTTTAAAATTGGGTGGAAACATGGTAGATTTGGGCTAAAACGCCTCTGAGACATTTCAGCCATGTTTGGTGGCGTTTCCAAATTAGGAAACGCCACCAAGGCATTTCAACTGTGTTTTGGTCACATTTCGGTGGTGTTTCGGGGAGTTTTGGGTACGGGTACACCACCTTGGGAGCCGTTTCCTGCAACATAGCCTTGAACTGATTTGCCACCAAATATGGCTTGAACTTGGCCAATGCATGCATGATGGCGAGCATATCTTTGTCATATATAGAGTAGTGATGCTCGTAGTCCCTAAGCATCTTGCTCTCGAAATCAATAAGGTGGTCATTCAACATCAATACTGCTCCTAATACCTTCACCTGAAGCATCACACTCTAATACAAATGATTGTGGAAAATTAGGCAAAGCTAAAACAGGGCAAGTACTCATTACCTCCTTAAGTCGTACAAAGCCCTTTCTGCTGCATCTGTCGACCTAAAGGCCTCTTCCTTAGTCAAATCTGTAAGTGGTGTTTCCAGTTGGGAGAATCCTTTGGCGAATCGCCTATAGTATGTGTAGATACCCAAGAAGCCTCTCAACATTGTCACGTTTTTGGGAGTAGGCCATTCAATGATGGCTCAAATTTTCTCCTGATCCACTTGCACTCCTTCACCAATCACGTGCCCCAAATATAGCACCTTGGTCATCCCAAACTCGCACTTGGATAACTTTGCATAAAATTGTTGTTCCTCAAATATCCTCAACACTTCCTCCAAGTGTTGTAAATGTTCCTCCCAAGTTCTACTATAATACCAAAATGTCATCGAAGAAAACCAAGACATATATGCACAACTGTTTATTGAAAACATGATTCATGTAGCACTGAAAAGTAGTAGGTACATTGGTTAACTCGAAGGGCACAACCATAAACTCATAGTGGTTGTTGTGACATCTGAAAGTAGTTTTTGGAATGTCCTGCTCTCTAACTCTAATCTGGTGGTAACCCAAATGAAGATTAATCTTGGAAAAATACTTGGCCCCTTTTAATTCATCCATCAATTCATCAATTCCAAGGATGGGGTATCGATTTTTGATAGTCTTCTTATTCCATGCCCTGTAATCGATACACATCCTTATCGACCTGTCCTTCTTTTTGACTAGGACCATTGATGAAGCAAATGGGATAGAATGAGGACGAATGTGGCCTAGTGCAAGTAGCTCTTGAATAGTCTTCTCGATCTCATCTTTATATGCCTTGGGATGTCTGCATAGAGTAGTGATGGCTACCTGGACTCCCTCCTACAACTCAATAATATGCTCAAATCCCCTACAAAGTGGCCTCCCTGGAGGAATATCTCCAAAAACCTTTTGATACTTCTGCAATAAAGCGACAATGTCTGTTGGTGGCTATTGGTGTTGCTTTGCCGATTTCTTCTTGTTAGTTTTTGTAGCATCGAACGTGTTCTAGCCTTGAAAGTTTGTGGAGAGGCTAGAATATATGAGATCTCCAAAACCCAGAAATCGTTTCTGGAAATTCTGCCTAGAAGTGACTTAATTAGATTATTAACCAATTTTTTAATGCTTCCTAAGTCTAAACTTAGGAAAACTGGTCAATTAATCAAAATTAATTAAGTAAAGGCATGAATGATTTAGAAACTCACACTAATCGACTCCAAGATGATCCTAGCCATCGTTTTAATCTTGGTCGTTGGTGCTCCAACAGAGGATTATAAGAGGAGGTCGATGTGGTGATGGAGAAAGCACTTGAGCAGTTCGATTTTTATGAATAGATCGATTTCTTGAGTAGCAACAGTCAGTTGCCGGAGAGAGAGCTAGTGAGATCGAAGTAGTGAGAGAGGGGCAGAGATAGTGAAGCCAGAGGAAGGTTTGCAAATACGGTGAGTGCATTTGCAGAGAGGCAAGAGAGCCACAAAGAGGCTGATGCTGGTGCAATGTAGTATCCTCTAGAGGCAAAGTCAATTTGTTGGGAGAGATTGACGTTTTCAGTTCCAAAGGCTGAGAAGGAGTCCTAGAGTGCCGGAAAAGCATCTTTTTGGTTAGTAGAAGGCAAAACGACTTCATCAGAGTCCAATTCGAGTCTAGATGTCCAGCCAGCTACGCAAACCAGTGCAGAGGCTGAAACAAAGACTTAGAGGGTCAAATTCTGAAGGTAAGTTGTGCCAAGAGATTGCCTATGGGGTGAGGAAAATTCCTCTTCAGATTTTTGCCAATATTTCTCTATAGGATTGCCAGTTTCGGCATCCAATTGTACTCAAATTATTTCACTGCTGCTTAATAATAAAACCCTTAGCTGCTGCACTGGTTTTCCCAATTTGGGTTTTTTCGGGGACATTTGTCCAAAAATAACTGTGTTATTTTATGTGTGTGCTAGCATTTCTTCTAGCATTTATTCTTCTGCAGTTTTGTGTAGGTTATAGTGTGATTTATTTAGTATTTGCTGTAGCAAACAATAGATAAATTGTTAAATTAAATTAAGAATTAGGAGAATAATTTTCAGTTGCTGCAATTGGATTCCGGTTTGGAATTTTCACATGGTATCAGAGCGCAGTTGATCAGCCAAAGAGCTTAGAGGCAAAGAGAGAAGGAATTTCGCTCTTAAGTGTGAGCAGCAGATCGAAATTCCTAGGGGCAACGCAGTGACTTTGCCAAGAGGCCGACTTACTTGAGGAGATTCAATTTTTCTGAGTGGGGCAAAAAAATTCGATCTCTCCAGATCGAGTGATTCCAGAGACAAAGGGAGCAACTCAATATTTTTGTGGAGCAGATCTCTAGCTGGATGCAGTGGTTTTACAACAGTTTGCTAGAGCAGAGCCAACGTCGGGTGAAAGGAAGAAGAGCACACAAAGGGAAAATTTTCCTCAGGGAACTTCTAGTCTCAAGAAGTTCGATTTTTCCTTGTAGATCAACAGTCATTGTGAGCAGATATTCTCACTTTAGAAGGGAATGTGAATACCAGAGCAACATCTCAGCAGAAGGGAAGAGGAGATTTTCGACGTTTGTTGAGATGGCCATTGTTAGGCTTCGAGATCAAGACAGGTTGGATGGGGCCTCCAACTACGTCATCTGGAAGGCAAGGATGTCCTTCCTTCTAGATGAGTTTGGCCTAAAAACATATATTGATGCAGTGGTAGCAATTTCCATAGATGCAGATCAGCTAAAGGAGTACAAGAAGGAGATGGCACGGGCGAAGAGGCTAATCCTGGATGGAGTCTGGGATCATATTGTCTCACATATAGCGGCCAAGGGAACAACTAAAGAGATGTGGGAGACTCTCTCCACGCTATACTAAGGTACTTCCAAGCAACAGAAGATGTACTTAGAGGAGAAGCTGAGATGCATCAAGATGCTGAAGGGGGAAGGCATAGACCCCTTCCTCACCAGGATTCAGGAGGTCCGGGACCAATTGTCAGCTGTTGGGGCAACGCCTCAACCTACAGAGCTTGTGAGATTGGCACTCAATAGTGTCTCCGAGGAATGGCAAGTCTTTGTCCAAAGCAGATTGGGTAGAGATAAGTTACTAGAATGGGACAAAATGTGGGTTGACTTGCAGCAGGAGGAATTGAGGCGAGCTCTTCTAACGAGCTCCATCAGTGGCAGCAACAACAGTGGACAGAAGGAGATGTAGGAGGAGGAGAATGTGGCCCTCGCATTGAAGGGTCCCAGTCAGGGACAGGGGAGAAGAGAAAGAAGAAGGACCTGTTAAAGGTCAAGTGCTTCAGATGTGGTGAGCTTGGTCACTACAGTACACAATGTCCTCTCAGGAAGAAGGACAAGGAGGAGAAGCAGGACCAACAGGCAGCTTCAACAAAGATCGATAGGCTTTCCTCCAGGCTGGAGGAAGACTTCACGATGTTTTCCGATATACCTCCAGGAGTGAGGTGGGGTGGCTTGGTGTTGTAGCCCCAGAGCACTACAGATGGGCATGATCCTTGAGGAATCCACCTCTTGGATCAATACCTTGCTACAAGGGCCCACAGTATTCAGTGGCAAGATGGATCAGTGACAATTGATGCAGTCAGATGCCAGAGTGACCATTGGAGAGACAGGTAGTAGTCAGATGCTAGGGAGCGCAATGCAGAGTTGGTAGCAATGCAGAGTCAGGAACAATGCAGATCCTTCAGTGACAGTGCAGATACTAGCAACAGTCAGAGACTTGGGGGGACAAATGCATTATACCGATCACAGTTGATTCAATATTTTGGATGCTTTTCAGTTGCATTAGCAACAACAACAAATGAGAGGGATTTGCAGTGCAAATGTAATGTTGGCAGCAGTTCAGCAGGGTTAGCAGCAACACAGATGCAATGTATACTAGATTTGCACAGTGGTTGGTGGGCAGTATGGCCATACATCAGCAGCGGGACAGGAAATGATGCAGACACAGGGTGCTGCTATAGGTTGTGCAGTAGCGCTAGAACACATTCCTCACTAAGAGGGAGTGCTAGTTTTTGTAGCATCAGATGTGTTCTAGCCTTGAAATTTTGTGGAGAGGCTAGAATATATGAGATCTCCAAAATCCATAAATCGTTTATGGAAATTCCCCCTAGAAGTGAATTAATTAGATTATTAACCCATTTTTTAATGTTTCCTAAGTCTAAACATAGGAAAACTGGTTAATTAATTAGAATTAATTAAGTCAAGGCGTGAATGATCTAGAAAATCACACGGATCGACTCTAAGATGATCCTAGCCATCGATCATGTTTTAATCTTGGCCATTGGTGCTCCAACAAAGGATTATAAGAAGAGGTCCATGTGGTGATGGAGAAGACACTTGAGCAATTTGATTTTCATCAGTAGATCAATTTCTTGAGTAGCAACAGTCAGTTCCGGAGAGAGAGCTAGTGAGATTGAAGCAGTGATAGAGGGGCACAAACAGTGAAGTCAGAGGAAGGTTTCCAGATCCGGTGAGTGCATTTGCAAAGAGGCAAGAGAGCCACAGAGAGGCTGACACTGGGGCAATGTAGTAACCTCTGAAGGCAAAGTCGATTTGTTGGGAGAGATTGATGTTTTTAGTTCCAGAGGTCGGGAAGGAATCCTAGAGTGTCGGAGAAGCGTCTTTCTGGTTAGCAGAAGGCAAAATGACTTCATCAGAGTCCAGTCTAAGTCTTGATGTCTAGCCAACTACCCAGAGCAGCGCAAAGGTTGACGCAGAGGCTTAGAGGGTTGAAATTCTAAAGGCAAGTTGCGCTGGGAGATTGCCTGTGGGGTGAGGAAAATTCCTCTCCAGATTTTTGCCAATATTTCTCTGTAGGATTGCTAGTTTTGGCATCTAGGTTTACTCAAATTATTTCATAGCTGCTTAATAATAAAACCCTCAGTTGCTGCACCAGTTTTCCCAAGTTACATTTTTCTGGGGACATTTGTCCAAAAATAATTGTGTTATTTTATGTGTATGTGCTAACATTTCTTCCAACATTTATTCTTCCGCAATTTTATTTGTCTAAGTTGCAGTGTGATTTATTCAGTGTTTGTTGTAGCAAACAGTAAATAACTTGTTAAATTAAATTAACAATCTAGTTGCTGCAATAGGACTCTGTTTGGAATTTTCACACTTCTTTGATACGTAGCACTCTACTGCCCACTCCATGTCTCCATTCCGAAAAATCACCTCCATTCTGTTAGATGTCACTACTTTAGGGGGATAGGTGTGCATGCCGCTTACCACCTTTTTGCCATAAACTACATCTCCATCTACTTGTATTTAGTGGTGTATGTTAATTTTTCTTAGAGCTATATTGCTTTTTGCTTTAGATAATTGCATTTCATCATTTACATATGTATTCACCCCATACATCAAGACAGATCAGGGGTAGGTTCGAGATGGATCTACAGGATTAAATACGCTGCAGACGACAGTGTTGAGAAATACAAAGCTAGGTTTGTCGCTAAGGGGTATGCTAAGAAGGAAGGAACGACTACGAAGAGACCTTCTCCTCGATAGCCATGTATACATCTTATTAGAACCGAGATATCTCTTGTAGCACAGATGGGGTGGGAGATTCATCAAATGGATGTCAAAACAACATTTCTGAACGGTGTGATAGAAGAAGAGGTATACATTGAACAACCAGAGGGCTTTGAGACACATGAGAAGAAGTCTCATGTATGCAAATTGAAGAAAACCTTCTATGGGCCGAAACAGGCACCTAGAGCGTGGTATGGGCGAATCGATGGCTACTTGCAGAAAATGGGATTTGTCAAGAGTGACGTAGATCCAAATCTCTACTATCTGGTTGTAGAGAATGATTCTCTAATCTTAGTATTATATGTGGATGATCTCTTCCTGACAGGATCATACATGCTCATAGGTGACTACAAGAAGAATCTAGCCACGGAGTTCGACACGAAGGATTTGGGACGAATGTATTATTTCCTAGGGTTGGAAGTTTGGTAGCAAAAAGGGATATCTTCCTTGGGTAAGGGAGATATGCTACAAAAATCCTGAAGAGATGAAGGATGGAGGACTGGAGACCCATGGCTACTGCAATGATAACCAACTGGAAGAAGATTGATCCATCAGAAGACAAAGATGTTGATGCCACCTTATACAGGAAGCTAGTAGGGTCCCTGATGTATCTGGTCAATACCAGGCCATACATTTGCTACACTGTCAACACCCTCAGTCAGTTCATGGTGGAGCCGAAGAGGGCGTACTAGGTAGCAACCAAACACGTTCTTAGGTATTTACAGGGAACAGTGGATTATGGACTCTTGTACACCAGGGTAAGGATATCAGATTGAGTGGTTTTGCTGATGTAGATTGGGCAGGAAGTTCAGTGGATCAGAAAAGTACCTCTGGGTACTGTTTCAACATTGGATCAGGAATGACCTCCTGGTGCAGTAGGAAATAGAAATCCGTGGCTCTGAGCTTGGCTGAGGCAACATATATGGCCGCAAGCACAACTTTTGTGAGGCCATATGGCTTAGAAAACTGCTTGTGAACCTATTCAGAAGAAAGATGGAGGCGACCAGGATCATGTGTGATAATCAGAGTTGCATCAAGCTCTTTGAGAATCTAGTGTTTCACGATTGGTCAAAGCATAATTATATTCGGTGTCACTTTGTCAGAGACTATGTCCAACGAGGAGTTGTACAGTTGAGCTACACTCCTATAGAAGAATAGGTGGCAGACATACTTACCAAGGCCCTTGGAAGAACCAAGTTTGATTATTTTAGGGAGAAGATGGGAATGATAAAGAATCCATTTCAGTAGCAGAAATGGGTATGATGTTGCGGTGCAGTAGCAGTTAGTAGTAGCACGATGCAACATGATGAGAAGGAGTTTGCAGTGCAAATGCAGTGTTGGGAAGAAGGACCAACAACAACACAGATGTAGAGGGAGTTGCAGTGCAGATGCAATGTTGGGAAGATGGACCAGTAGCAGCATGGCTGCAGAGGGAGCTGCAGTACAGATGTAGCAGTGGCAGTGATAGAGTCATGGGCAGCAGTACAGGATGCAACAGTGCAGAGGATGTTGGGTAGGGAGGCTTAGCATTAGCACAAGTACTGATGTCATATGATCAGAGTAATGCTCAATGTGGAGTATTATTGGAGCATAGTCCTTGCTAAGAGGGAGTGTTGTTTTGGGGTAGCATTGGGTGTGCTCTATGTTGATTTGGGGTAGCGTCGAATGTGTTCTAGCCATGAAAATTGGTGAATAGGTTAAAGCACATGAGATCTTCAAGACGCATAAATGGTTTGGGAAGATTCGAACCGGTTTGGGAGATATTAAAATAATTAATATTTTTAATGGAGTTCTTAAGTCTAAACTTAGGAAAAATAAAATATTAATGGGTATTAATATAAAACTGGGTTAGAAGGTTTCAAAAGTCATGGATCAAGCCAAATCTAATCTTAGCCGTTGATTAGAGATTTAATCTCGTCCGTTGAAGGACCAACAGGAAAAGTATAAGAAGAGGCTTGCGGGTCAGTTGGAGAATGCACTGAAGGAGATCAGTCAGTTGGATTTCGGGAGCGGGGTTAGCTGAGAAATTCGAACTAGTAGTCTGGAGAGCAGCAAGTACGGAACAGAGAGTTGAGAACAACACCAGGGGAACAACGCAGAGGTTGGAGAGGTAGACGCAGACGCTGCAAATTGCGCAGTCACTGGAGGGCCTGTGTGGGTGATGCAGAGAGGGCTTGTGCTGACGCAGAGAGGCAGGGGCTAACACAAAGGGTCTTGGAGCTATGTAGAGGTTAGCCAGGCTGACGCTGAGACTGGGGGAAGTGCTGAAGAATTTTTCTCCCTGTTGGGTGAGCCAATTTGGCACCCACTTTTATTGAAGAATTGCTGAATAATAAAATCCTCCTTTGCTGCACTAGTTTTCCCACATTGGGTTTTTTCGAGGACTGATTTTGTGTCGATTCTTGTGCATGTGTTTGTTTTTGTATTATGATGTGATATCTGCAGCAGAATTTTTTTTAATGTTTACATAAGGATTTTCATAAATAACTTATCGGGAAATAAGTAGGTAAAATAAATCAGTGGTTGCAGTAATAGAATTTTCACATTTTGTAACTCTAGTTAAGAGTTGATGTAGTCAAACTTAACCACTAGTAGGCTATCGGGTTGTGTTATAACCGGGCCACTAGGAGGAAGAGACATTCCATTCTTTCGAGAGCATTTTGTTCCATAGTTGAGCAAAGATAGTTAGGAGAGATAGGAGGTAGAGCACACAGATTGGATTTGTGCACTTTAGTACCCCACGGGCCACATACATTACTTCTTTGTATCTGCAACCAAATTTCCAGACAGAGAAAGAGAGTGAAGCGGCCTCACCTTCTAGCTAGGTTTTTTCCCGAAAGGATTTCCTAGAGAGCATATCTTCTTGTGTATTATGTGTGTGTTAGCTTATTTTGTCGTTCTCTACTTTTCTGCTTGATTTACTTTTACATGCATGCACTAATTACAATTAATTTTACAGATCTAAAAATTAAATAAAACTGTAATAGTGTAGAATCTCAGATTTTTAATATAATATTTGTCAGATCTGTTGTTACGAACTGTCTAGTGGAATATCCATGGAAGTTTACGGATCAGTTTCAGTCACGGGTACTAAAATTTTTGCATTACTTATCCATCCTCCCAAGTCAATATTTAAACTAGATGTAGGTGGAGTGAAAGTTTTATGTGCATTTTCATTTCTTTCCCAATTCCTTTCCTTTTTTCTCTGTTTGGCCATTTCTACCATTTTCTTTGGTGAAGACTTTTCTGCATACAATGCAGTGATCCTATCAACCTCTTCAAGGTTATTTACACTATGGGAGGATGGAGACTTCTTACTTATCTTTTGGCTATTGTCCACAACTCCCATCCAATTCTCCATGGACAAATGATGCTCTTTGCCAACCACATTTTTATGCTCACTTGTCCTAGCCATTCCTCCTAAAATCCTTATGGCATAAGGACAAGTGTCTTAATCATGCATTTCATCACAAGGTCTACAATACGGGATTGGATCATCAACTAAATTGGTAGACTCAAATGGATTTGGTGGCCTATGTTCCCTTCTTTTGCCATTTGTCATTGCCTCGATTTTCGAATCTCCCAGCTTGATTTTTGTCCATGGCCACCAATCTATTTTGGATGGCATTCATTTGATTAGTGTGATTTTCTTCCATTGTATTAATAAGTTGATTCAACTCCTTAATAGGATCATGTGCACTTTCTTCTTTTGCCTTCCCCTCAGAATCATGAGATTTTGATGGGCCTCTATTGAAACTAGGAATTTTAGATTTTCCTGATTGCTTTCTACCCTTTTCCATCTTCAGGCCTTCAGTTTCGGCTACGCCCAAATTCGTAGGCTCTTTGCTCCTCAACTCATAAGCAGTATATCGACACCAAACACATCCAAATATGAGCACAAGAGAAATTCATCAGGAGGTTTAACAGTAGCAGGCATGCTTTTCACCATTTCATTAAATCTGTTGTTAAACTCCTCCATGGTTTCATTCTCATTTTTGTTCATGTTGCTAATGACATTGATCAAGTGACTATTTTCTTTCTTTTCTCCCTATTTTTCCATGAAAGCATTGATAATTGCTTGCAAGGAGTCATAAGAGTTAGCAAGTTTCTCAGTGAGCCAATCAAGAGCATCCTCTTCGAAAGAGAGAACAAAAAGTCTCATCTTTACATCTTCATAGTTAGTAGTGTTACATATTGAAAGATGCGAACATTGAAGTTCTTCACATGTGATGCAACACTAATGGCAATGTTACCTTGGAAAGAAGGCAACTTTTCAATAGTCTTGTCCGGGATATTGTGAGGAGAGCCATTTATGTTAGTAAAATTACAAGGACCAAAAAGATCATTCATGATGCTTGGCTCTACTTGTTCTTGAAAAAACAAATGAATATGAGAAATAGCCTCTTGCCCAAGATCGGCAAGAGTTCTACTATGAGAACGTCCATTTAACCCCTCTCTAAAAACATTTTCAAGATCAGGAGTGGGGCTAACTAGACCACTTGGATTTCTCCTAGTAGAAACTCTTGCAAAATTTGAATTCAGTGGAGTCACCACTTGAGCAAGAATCTAATCTTAAAGTTAAATATGCCAAAACCAAAAGTTAGTCGATTTTCTAGGTACAAGAAGACTTGTCCCCAACAACGATGCCAAAAGAATGTTGTCGCCTGTCACACACACCGACCAGTTAGTGAGAAAAGCCGTTGACCCTACGAGGTGTGGTTGGTGGCAAATTAAAGAGATGGGGTTGCCACCTATTCCCAACTCTCTCCATTTAAGCTATCTCCTAGGTTAGCTAAGGGTGGTGGCCCCTAAATGGAAAACTAAGTTAAAAGATGTGAAGTTTTTAGGAGATGTTAGAGTGAATTGAATTACTTTCGAGATTACAAGCAAATATAATATGAACAATGTGAACCAAAATGAACTTTAATAACCATCAACACATGAGATAACAATAAGTATATGTAAAACTAGTGCCTTCAAAATATTGTTCAAAAATGAAAGATACTTGATCAAAATAAATGAAATGTTGTCAAATGGAATCACAAGTAATCCTGAAAATGAAATACAAGATGTTAGCACAATAAAATAATCAATACACAATATAAAGATGCTTTGAAGATATATGATCATTTGTTAATCCAAAGCATACAAGGATAGAATATCTTGCAAAGGAAACCATTTAGAATTCTACTTGCAAAATATAGAATGAGATGATACTTGCCAAAAATAGAGTGTTCAATTCAACACATTCACAAATGACAAGTGTAATGGTTATTTGCAACTAAAACAATAAGATGTGTTAATATGAAATGCACCTCAACTAAAATTGGATGCAATTATCTTGGTTACTTTTAGTCTAAATGCCTAATCTAGGTTAGAGGTCCTCCTTTTGAACTCTTGCCAAAGGGTAAAAATTGGGGTGACCGTAAGAAGGAGGGGGTGAGGACACAGTGGTGTCGTTAATGATACCCGTCCCCTGAGTCTTACTAGCCAACGTGTGCCTTCCTTCCTACAAGGGTACAAGCCACCTTCATAACTGCAGGGTCACACACCTTTACGTTTGTACCAATTGAAAGAACTTTCCAATAAAGTTTTTTCCTATGATTCTATCAACCAAGCTTATGCTTGGAGGTTAATTTTAACATGCAACTAAATTAGAATGCCTATTATGATATGCAAGTGATATTATAAGTGCTATGAAAAAAATTGTTTAAATTAAATATTCTCCACAAGATTACTACTCTAGTTTCTCAAATAAACACAAGATGCATAAGCTTCATAAAAATTGTGAGTTTCTAAAGATAGATGATGAACCAGTAACCAACTAAAGCAAATGAAGTTCATAAAATTTCTCAATGTAAATTGCAAATGCTTTGAAAGATAAACTTGATATTTGTGCTCACAATAGCTTTGCAAAAGAAACTCGTAACTTGAGAAAATGAAAGACAACTTGCTTGACATGAAAGTAAATGATTGCCTTGAAAGATAAATTTTCCCAATACACAATGCTCGAAATATACTCAAAATGGAAATGTGGCACAACCATAAAGCATGAATGATTTAGACAATAGCCAAGCCAAGTATGTCAAGATTTGCTAAAACAAAATAATAAAGATGCTTGCACAAAGTGAGAGTACATTGCTTTGCGAAGGAAAATGTAAATTTGAGACTTGTAGCAACAATTGTAAATGGTGCAAGTTTAAAGAACTTTAGCAAACTTGAAGAAGTAAATGAGATAGTTGGCTGTGTTAATTACTAATTTAAATAGAAAACTTGAAAATAGAGAAATGTGATTTGTGTTATTTTCCAATTAGAGCATGCATATGTGATGTGAAAGAAAAATGGAAAAGTTAGAACCAACAAGTCTATCCATCCAAGATTCTCTCCTAAAATGGAGAGATAGGGATGCCAATGGGTAGGCACACACTCCCACAATGGTGTTACAATGAGGTTAGAGTCTCTTTGAGGGCTACCCAAGGAGTAATGGAAAGATACAATGATATCTCTTTGAATAACAACGAATTCCCCACAAGAATGGGAGCCTCGAGAGAAGAAGAGGCATTACAGTTAGAAATTAGAAGCTCCAAAGCGATGCATGGCCTAGCTTCTTCCACAAGCATTCCTTATGCCCACGACCTCCTTGGAAATGAATCTTTGGAGTTTGAGAGAACCTATAAAGAAAAATGTTAGAGCTGCAAAACTAAAACCAAAGTTAGTGTCAAAAGAGGCATGTAAGTGAGTGATAGTGCTGCAAAATGATATAAAAAAAACTAAATCAAGCGATGGGAAAATACCGCATCACTTGTCTAGCTTATGAAAGCTCTTGACTATCTACATAAGTGTGAAAATTCCTAAACTAGAATTCCTACTGCAGCCACTGAAGATATTTCTCTTACTTGTTAGATTTACATGAACAAGTTATTTGTAGTTCCTACGACAAATATTGAAATACATACACTGCGGCCTTCACTTAATTAATTTATATGCGGAAACAAGAGATTGACAAAGAAAGAAAATACAACACAATAACACCGTTATTCTTGGCCAAATGTCCTCGGAAAAACCCAATGTGGGAAAACTGGTGCAACAGATTTAAGGGTTTATTATTATTAAGTAGTAGCAAATTCTGAATACATCTCTGAATACCTCAAGCGTTATTAAGTTACAAAGAGAGAAATATTGGCAGAAAGATTTGTGAGATTACCTCACACAATCACTGAGAAAAATCCTGGCTGATCCGGTCACTGGAAGAGGTGCCTCTGGCAGCCCCTATGCCGCCTCTGCGCAATCCCTGCTTCAACCCCTCTAGGCACTGCGTCACCCAACCAATTGATCGATTTGCTGCCCGGAGTCACTGCTGTCAACCTCCCGACCTCACACTTTGGGTTCCCGGCTTCTGAAATTGACTCTGCTACAAAATTTCAGACTCTCTCTCACCCTCTGTGCTGCCTCTGCTTGGCCCTGCATGGCACTGCGTTAGCCTCTATGTGAGTTGTTTGATCACTTTCTGCCTCTCTCTGTTGATGATTCTTCGGCTGAGAAAATCTCTCTCTCTCTCTGGATGCTATCTCTGCCCCTCAACTGCAAGAAATCTACTCGATCAAATTTTCCTCCTCAGAACTTCTCACTTTAGAAATTCAATCTTTTGATCTCTCGGTGTATCTTCTAAATGACCGTCAAGCTTTCTTAAATAATCTTCTCGTTGACATTCAACGATCCAGATTAAAAACTATTCAATGGCTAAGATCATTTGAGCTTGATCCTCGTCTTCTTCTAGAAGTTACACCCACAATTAGATTAATACCCATTACTATTTTTAATTTCCTAAGTTTAGACTTAGGGGCCCATTAAAAATTATTTATGATTTCAATAAAATTGTTTATGGTTGAAATTTTCCAAAATACTTTCTGGGTTCTTTAGAATACATGTGCCCAAGCCTCCTTATAAAATTTGAGGCCTAGAGCACATCCGATGGTACCCCAAATCAACACTCGCTCTTAGCGAGGAATTTCTCTAGCAATATACGCCGTTGCATATTGCTCTGGCTTTAAAGCATCGTCTCACATCTCCTTAGCATCCCCTCTGCTAGCGATGTGACAGACCACATGATCCTTCACTCTGTCTAGGATTATTCTTTTCGCCTTCGCCAGATCGACCTTGTATTTCTTCAACAGATCTGCATCTACAGGGACAACCACCACACTGTCGACGTATGTCTTGAGGGCATGCTCGCCTAGAAGGAACGACATTCTTGTCTCCCATATGACGTAGTTGGATGCCCCATCCAACCTGTCCTGATCCTTGAAACCACTGGTTGCCATTTTTGCCACAAATGTCGAAAATCTCCTCTCTCTGCGCTGCTGCTGGGCTAGCCTACGCACTCCTTGCTGGAGCTAGTAAAATTGCTTCCCCTTGCTGCTGCTTAGCTCTAGAGAATTCGAATTCCTTGGCTAGGATTCAGGAATTCTCTGAGGAAGAAATTCCCTCAACCGTGTTTCTCCTCTCTCTTCTGACGAATTTTTGCCTAGCAAATTGCTTGCAGAAAAATTGCATCCCACCAGCTTCTCCTCACGCCGAGGCTTCAGCATTGCTCCCTCTCCCTTGGCAAAATGTTGATCCGGAAGCTCTTCTCTTTGTCGACTCGCTCGGAGAGAGACTGCCTCGAAATTTCAGCCTTCTAGCTATTACTGCGCAATCCCTCTGGGGTTTTGAACTGCTGCCTCCTACAACTTTTTGATCTCCCTGTTCTGCACAACGCTGGGTCTTCTTGTTCCACTTGTAGCTATGATACCATGTGAAAATTCCTAAACCAGAATCCTTACTACAACGACTGATGATATTTTTCCTACTTGTTAGATTTACATGAACAAGTTATTTGCAGTTTACTACGACAAATATTGAAATACATACACTACAACCTTCACTTAATTAATTTATATGCGGAAACAAGAGACTGAGCAAGAAAGAAAATACGACGCAATGACATCGTTTTTTTGGACAAATGTCCTTGGAAAAACCCAATGCGGGAAAACCAGTGCAGCAGATCTAAGGGTTTATTATTATTAAGCAGTAGCAAATTTTGAATATATCTCTGAATACCTCAAGGGTTATTCAGTTACAGAGAGGGAAATACTGGCAGAAAGATTTGTGAGATTACCTCACACAATCACTGAGAAAAATCCCATCTGATCAGGTCACTGGATGAGGTGCCTCTGGTAGGACCTGTGCTGCCTCTGCGTAGTCCTCACGCAGTCGCTGCTTCAACCCCTCTAGGTATTGCGTCACCCAGCCAGTTGATCGATTTGCTGCTCGAAGTCACTGCTCTCAGCCTCCTGGTCTCATCCCCCGACTCTCGGCTTCTGAAACTGATTCTGCTACAAAATTTCAGACTCTCTCTAACCCTCTGCGTAGCCCTGTGTTAGCCTCTGCGTGGGAGCAGTCGGATCACTTTTTGCCTCTTTCTACTAATGATTCTCCGACTAAGAAAATCTCTCTCTCCAAATGCTATCGCTGCCCCTCAACTGCAAGAAATCTACTCGATCAAAATTTCCTTCTAAGAACTTCTCACTTAAGAAATTCGATCTCTTGATCTCTTGGTGTATCTTCCGAATGATCCTCAAGCTTCTTTAAATAATCTTCTCGTTGACATTCAACGATCTAGATTAAAAGCTAATCAATGGCTAAGATCATTTTAGCTCAATCCTCGTCTTCTTCTAGAAGTTACACCCACAATTAGATTAATACCCATTGATATTTTTAATTTTTAAGTTTAGACTTAGGGTCCCATTAAAAAAGATTAATTTTTTTAATAAAATTGTCTCTAGGTGGAATTTCCCAAAACGCTTTCTGGGTTCTTTGGAACACGTGCCCAAGCCTCCCTGCAAAATTTGAGGCCTAGAGCACATCCGATGCTACCCCAAATCAACAATAAGAAATGAAAACACAAGAGTATAAGGTATAGATTTGCTTGAAATAATCGGCTTAAACACAAACTATGTCAAAAGGACCCCTGCAAAACCAACACTCTCAAAAGATAAGCTATGAAGATTCAAATAACGATAGGAGCTCCTTGATAGCTATGCCAAGAGTGGGTTGGCCTCTTGAAGACTTCCCCTCACGCTTGCTAGTTGATCCAAAAGATGGCCTCTACAAAAGTTCAAATGCATATTAGGTCATATGGATTAAATCAATAAACAATGAGAAGAGAACTCTAGAATTTGTATGAAAATAGATAGAGTTGTCTAGATTAGAGCATATCAAATAATCAATTGAAAATGTAAGATAGTTATACATTCACAACTCTCTAAAAGCATATGAGAAAATGAAATCAAATTAAACACAAGTAGAGAAATACACCATCATTGAGCCAAGCACAACTCCAAGATAGAAACACCCACGAACGAACCCCAAAGTCTTTTTATTCATATAAAGCACAAGAATAGTTAGGAGCAGAGTCTCCCCAAGCACAATAGCTAGTTGCAAAAGATTACAAAGTGAGAGCCCAAGGCTCAATTATATAGGAGAATGGGTGGAGATCCCAATGAAGAGCCAAATTCCAAGTGTGATGATGACAATCCCAAAGCTCAATCATGCAATTCAAATTCCCCAGAGAGGCCAACATAATTCATGAGAGGAGCTAACTCGTAGTTGAGAAGGGACATGTGTAGATGGGAGTGGAGTGGTAGGAGACCACTCTCCACTCATCTCCAATAAAAATCCAAGTCAAATCCCACCAAAAAGTTGATTCACTAAGGCAATTCAAATTTCCTTCATTAAAGGCGTTTTTTCCTTGTGGTCCCCTCCAAAAAATCGATTTTCTTGGAGCATATGTCTTTTCCTTGATTTTAGGGGTCCACATCACCTTCGGAATTCACTTTAACTCCTCCATGATTTTCCACCTCATTTCCACATCGTTTAGCATGTGTGGATATTTATTTTTCTCCATATATTTAATTGTTGGCTTAATTTATTGCCACTTTTTCCAGTAAACTTAGGAAAAGTGGGTTTTGAGGGTCCAAAACACATTTTTAACCCCTCAAAGTGTGTCTTAGAAGAAATTTGAGTTCTAGAGGTGCAATTTTGATTACTCATCCCATGCAACTTCTCTAGACATCACTTATTACATTTCAGATACAAATTTTATTCCAATTTCTGCTTTGCGGGAAATTTTAAAAATTAAAAAAATGACCCCGTAGACTTAACCAAATTCCACGAAACTTTACGAGTGATCTAGTATGGTAATATACAATGACTCTAGACACTAGGACTCACCCAAGGTCTCATCATCAAGCAATACTCTGACTTTGGGGTATATTTGGAGGAAATAATTCAATTAATTATTAAGTCTTGTAAGGGAGATGATAATTAACCAAGTGAAATAAACCTCCCATAGTAATACTCGATGACAAGATCCCAAGCTACCTAGGTTTGTGACATGATCCCCGTAGGGCTTGTGGAGTCTAGGTATAATAGAAAATGATAAGAAGAAGTAAAGTTGAAAAACTCTAGTAATGTGATGATCTCTGATGGTACAATCATCCTTTGGTACATCCTTGGGCATGGGGTCTTCAGATAATGCTCAGGTGCCACTCCAGTGGTCAACAGGAAGCAGAGACAAAGAGGGGTAGGGATAGAGTCCGAAGAAAAGTTTTTCCAGATCCAGAGAGTCAGCAGTTGGAGGGACGTATTTCCCAGTGGTGCTGCGCAAGGGCAGTGCATAAGGCTTCAGAGGGAGATCGATTTTGCTGAGGGAGAGAGAATTTCAGTTGTTGTTGGTTCAAAAATTCTTTAGCAGGCCAAGTGAATTTCTCCCAGAGGCTGAGTTAGCTGGGATGTCATTTTTCTTGTAGTTTCGGGCTTAGCGAGTCGGGTTTTGCACAAGCACTGTGGAGAGGCTCAACATAGGCTGTACGACTAGCCAATTTTCTCAGTGGTCGAAGCAGGATCAGGCGTGGTGTTGAGGTATTTGCCTCATAGATATTTCGACCAAATTATTTGTTGTTTGGATTGCCAGTTGGGAATCCATAGATTGTACTCAAAATTTCACTGTTGCTTAATAATATAATACCCTCAGCTGCTGCATCAATTTTCCCAAGTTGAGTTTTTCCGGGGACATTTGTCCAAAAATAGGTGTTTCAATTTTTGTGTGTGTATGCTAGCATATTTCTTAGTGTCCAACACTACTATTTTCCACAGTGTTATTTGTGAAGGTTGCAGTGTGATTTATTCGATATTTGCCTTAACAAATAAATTGTTAATTAATTAACAATTAGAAGAATTGATTCTAGTTGCTGCAATAGGATTTCAGATTTGAATTTTTCACAATCACATCTTTTGCCCCTCATGGCTGCCCTAAGAGAAATGAGACCCCTTTTAATGAAAAAATAATGCTTTAAATGGTGTTTTGGAAGGGCATAAAAAATTCTTCGACTTGGAGATGATTTGGCATGCCTTAGAGAGTGCAATGGACCTCCTCCTTTCCTTGGAGAATGTGGGATGTTGACCTGGGGTGCACAAATGCAACGTGAACTGTGAGACTGCCTTAAAGAATGATGGCCATGGCCTAACATGTGTGCATACGCAAAATAAATGGTTCATTTGGGGACCAAAAACAGGTGTGCTAAGATATAATGAAATGGATGTTTCCACTATTACATAGTGCCATCACCTGTACAGGTTACAAAACATAAGTTTCCTTGTAAGCCATGTGTCCAAGTATATCCATTTTCAGGGTGCCGAAATTCAACCTATGACATAAGAACGTCCATGAAGGCAGGTAGTTATTGCCCACTAAAGAGACTCAACAAAGCCATAAAACCAAACAACATGAAGATAAAACTAAGAAGACTGATCATGATCGTCCACCCAAGGCGAACTAGGATACACTTTACACTTCATCTGACATGGCCTTGTAGGGCCATAAATTGCACATATTTGGACTTACAAATGGTGTGGTTCAAATTTTTTGGCATATCCCTGCTGAAAGAAGGGTAACAGGGTACATACTATTAGTTTTTTAATTTCAACCTTAATATACATAAATAGAAGAATGACAGGCTAGATATAATTTGTTTGGAGTGTCAGGCTTTTCTTTTGTTTTGAGATATTCCTTGTTTTCAGCAGAAAAGTTTGGTAACTATTTCCTTTGATTTTGAGGTCTTTTAGCACTATTTTCTTATGAGTTTTCTTTATTGCAGGGTCAAAGCAATAAGCTCGTAGATACTGAACGTGTTTCCCAGATATCACTACCAGCTTTTAGAGAGGATAATGCTACAGGTTCTCTTTTGGTTTCGCAAACTGGATTAGACAATTCTTTTCCTCATAAGGGGAAAAGTGAAGCATTTGATCAAGCAGCTATGGATGACGATTCCACAGTTGAAGTGGCAGATCTAAACAAGCTAGTCAATCAAATACAGATGTCTGACTTCCAAGAGGTCACGGCATCTGCTGATAATGAAAGTAAAGATATAGAATTTTGTGGAATCAATGGTGAAACATGTGCTCTTCCCTCTGGTCACTTAAATGAAGTGGCTAAATCTTTAACAAGTGATCTTGCCCCATACAGTTCAAGTCTTGAATATCTGGATGATGCATTTCAAGTTTTAGCACTGATGCTTCGAATTTCAAAAGCACGCCATAAAGAGAATCTAAAAGAAGCCTGTAATGATGATCGCCCATGGTATGATATCCACCGACGAACTAAAGTAAGTTCAAAAACTCAAACTGGTTACTTGTGACTTGAAAATGCCTCTTGATAGTATGCTCTGGATGTTTTGTAATTTTTCTTGTTTTGTTGAAAGTTTGCTTGATCTATCGAATGCCGATGAAGGAAAGGTTTGATGAATATGTTCTTAGTGAATTAATCTGTTTTTTAGTTTGATTTAAGGACTGCAGCATCTTACATTGGTGGGTGTACATTCAAGTAAACAGAACCCCCCATACCAGGACAGATTAAGAGGCTCTTCCAGCTTGGCTGTCAGGCAAATAATGTTATTTTGTCATTCCCAATGAATTGAATTTAGCACTTGAAAACTTCGAATAATTGGCTGAATTTCCTTCATCACTGTATTGTCTTTTCAGGTAGTGTTATTTTAGTGATTTTATTAAATACAATTAATAACAATGAGCCTAACATGTTTTGCCTTAGTAACTGATTTTACCAATGTGATTCTCCTCTCAACACAACATCCTACATGATTTTAGAAGATTTTGTCACATTATAAATAAATAATTATCCACTTACTCCAAAACATGATAATTAATCTTGCACCTACTCCAAACGATGAATCAATTTATCCATGAACTGAGGTGGGTGTTTGAGCCCCTCCCACCATTAAAAAAAATAAAGCTTTTACTGCAAGCTTATCCTCGTTACTAAGAGCCTTTTTTATTTTCACTAAATGGCTTTTACTCTTTCACGTCCTCTGCAACCTTAAAAAAATAAACTATGGGTAAAAGATAATGGCCCTGAGTCACACTCATACTTTATAACTCCAATTGGAAAAGTTTCACCTAATATTTTTTAATTAGAAAGAGCACCAATTAAATATTATAGGGACTAAACTACATAATAATATAATAGGTTTGATAACTTGTATAAAAGGTTATATATTATTATATAATAAAGTTATATCGTATGTATTTTGTTGATATATAAAAACTGTCTATATTATATGATTATGTGGTTGGTTTATTTTTTAATTTTTAAGGATCAATTATTTTTAAAAATAAATATTTTTTTCTCTTTTTAACTAACCACTAAATTTATAATTTGATTGTAATTTATTTTATATTTTGAAGGATCAATTATTTTGTTAGTCATAAACAAAAACAAAAAAACAAAAAAAAAAACAGAAAAAACAATAAAAAGAGAATTCGATAATTGGGAGGAAAACAACAAGATCAACATGGATGAAAAGGGGTGAAGACTCATATTGAGTCTTATGTGCCAAATTGCGTAGCAGTCAAGTTCTACCTAGGTCTACCTAGGTTTAGTTTGTTGGAATTGTAGAGGTTACCCTTGGAGGAGGGGACCTGGGTTAGGGCCTATTGTGGAAGGTAGAGACATAATTTGTCTTATGGAAACTCATGAACATGATGGTTGCAAAACTCCTGTGTTTGACGGTTATTTGAAGTTGGCAGTTTGGAACAAGGTAGCAGAAAATGACAAAGGGTATGGGGGAATAAAAGAAAAAGAACGCCGTCACATTCTGCTAATGAAAGAAGATGCAAATAAACAATATTTATGGTTCGAAATATCAGAGAATTAGAATCACATAAGAACTGCAACATGCTATTTTGCCCCTCAAGTCTCAAAAACTTACAAAAATAAAGGGCTAGACAACAAAGATCCATATGCAGCTTTAAAGCAAGATATTTCCGCGTACTCTCAACAGGGAGAAGTTCTTTTAGTGGGAGATTTTAATGTTAGAACAACAAATCAGCAAGCTAGTATTCTATGTTGCAAAGAGGATCACAATCCTATTTGGCTCACTGAAGAGGAGAATCCCCAATGGGTGAGATGTTCAGAAGATGACAAAATTAGCAATCATTCTGGAGAGGAGTTTCTTACACTGTGTGGTGCTTTCAACTTAATTATTTGCAATTGTCTAGATAGATGGAAAAGGACCGAGAACTTCACTTGCAACACACACAATGGGGCAAGTGTCATTGGCTATGTGATTTCTTCACAATGCTTGATAGAAAAGATAGACGAAGTTAAGATTGGAGAGCATATTTGGGACTTGAAATCAGACCATAGCCCAATTTATATAGAGTTATCATGGTTAGAAGAAAGACAACACAGGAGGACAACCCAATGCTCTTGGCAATCACTACCAAGGGGCAAAATTCTTCTCACACAAGAAAATTTTACTATCTTCAAGATAATGCTAGAGAGATTAATTCAGAAGGAGAAAACTGGTTTCCAAAGCTTCAACAATCATGAGTTAACAAATATAATTTAGAGTGCGCTTGAGAAGTGCAAAAGAGAAAATAATAGGAAATCAAAATCAATTTGTTTTCTTGTAAATGCTTGGTTCGATGAGGAATGCAAAATGTCAAGGAGAATAATGAAAAAGACATGCAAGGAGAAGATGAATGTAAATTTATATAAGTAGGTACTAAAAAGGAAAAAAGATGAGTTCATGCGAACAAGGCAAGAAGAGTTAATATATCTAGGCAAGAATAACCCAAAGCTTTTCTGGCAGAAACTTCAACCAAGGAAGAAGCAAATTGAAAATAATATTATAGCCAATCAATGGTTTGAATATGCAAGACAAATCTATGAGAAAGAATCGGAGGTTGAGCCTCCCTCCAAGATCAACACAACTACAAAGGTCTTTACGTTACAAGAGGGGGAGATTGGAATTAAGAAGATGAAAACAGGAAAGGCAAAGGACTTGGTTGAACTTCAAGCAGAGTATCTAAAATGGGGAATGAACACTCTTGCACTGCACATCATGGAAATATTCAACAACATCTTTCAACAAGGATTCCCAAGAGACTAGACAACTAGCCTAGCAATACCCCTTTTTAAAAGTGAAGACATTAATAATCCTTCCAATTATAGTACCATTATGATCAATCCTTTGTTTGCAAAGCTTTTCGACAGCATGGTAGAAAATAGAATCAGTAAGTGGGCAGAAGTAAAATAAAAGAGGGCAAAAGGACAAATGGGTTTTAGGTCGAAGCATTTTACAATGGATCATGTTGGAATTTATAAGTCTATCCATTAGAAATTCTTCCTGTACTATCTAATTTATTTCTTCCTACTTGTTCAGTTACTTAACAAATTATTTACCATGTAAACACTGAAAATAAACACAAGTACAATATCAACACATACAAATCATCAACTGAAAGAAACAAGCACACGAGTGACACCGTTGTTTTTGGACTAATGTCCCCAAAAAAACCCATTGCGGGAAAACCGGTGCAGCTATTCAGAGGGTTTTATTATTATGCAGTTTCAAAATACAACCAGGGTGTCAGAAATGGCTCACCCAACAGAGAATGCCCTCGGCAGTAGTCCCTCTCAGTCAAAGACAGATACTCCGGCTAAATCATTGGATGAACGATCCCACAACAACAATATAGCTTCTGCTGCTCTGCCACCGACTTCTACTTTGTGATCATCTAGGATATCAAAGCAGAACCCAAAGAAAAACAACACTTGAAAGTTCTATTGCGATCCACCACACTACCTGCCCAATCAACATCGGAATAACCATGTAGCCTCACATCTCCGGCAATGTATCTCAGTCCATGAGTGATTGTGCCCTGAAGATATCTCAGAAGATTCTTGGCACCAATCCAATGTGAGTGATGAGGCTCAACCATATATTGGCTCAACGTGTTGACTGTAAAACATATATCTGAACGAGAGTTCACCAAGAACATTAATGCTCCTATGAGTTGACGATACTTAGAAGCATTTTCCAATTCAGGTCCGACAACACTAGCGCATAACTTCTTGAAGTTAAGCTCCATCGGGCTAGTCACGGGCTTGCAGTCCACCATCCCAAATCTTTCCAATATCTTCACCACGTATTTTCCTTGAGATAGGAAAATGCCATACCTTCAATCCTAGGAATTAGTGCATCAATCCTAGGTCCTTCATCTCAAATTCGGAAGCCAACTCCCTCTTACATTTGTGAATGAGAGGTTTTGCATATGTTAGAAAGAGGTCATCCACATACAACACCAATATGAGATGCTTATCATCTTCAACCTAAAAGTAAAGGTTCAGATAAACTTCACTCCTAGTGAATTCCAACTTCATCAAATAGCTATCGATCCTCTCATACCAAGCTCGGGGTGCTTGCTTCAGCCCATAGAGAGATTTCTTCAACCTGCATACATGAGATTCCCGATTATGAATCTCAAACCCCTCGGGTTGTTCCACAGAGACTTCCTCTTTAATCAAGCCATGCAAGAAAGCGGTCTTGACATCCATCTGATGTAGGTTCCATCCATGCGAACCAGCAAGGGCTATGATCGAGCAGATGGTGGTGTATCCGCCAACAGGTGCAAATATCTCATCGTGGTCCACACCTTCCTTTTGAGAGAAGCCTCGAGCAACAAAGCGAGCCTTGTACATTTCAGAACTCCCATCAGCTCCATGCTTGATTTTGTAAATCCATTTCGAGGTGACAACTGATTTGTCCTGAGGTCTGGGGAACACATCCCAGATATTATTCTTCGTGATGGACTTGTATTCTTCATTCATAGCATCCTTCCATACTTTAGGCTTCACGGCTTCTTCGAATGATGTAGGCTGGTTTTGAATGATGGTGATCACAATGGTCAAGTATCCTTGATACTTGGTTGGCTTCTTGCTTTCACGGAAAGTCCCTCTGGGTGCAATATGTCTCTTGGCATCTTCAAGATTCCCCCTAAGCGATGAGGGCCTCTTCCTAGAGGAGGAGGGCTCTTGAGGAGGAGGATCAATAGGATCCATAGGTTTTTCAACATCCGACATTGTTTCATCTTCTTTTTCATCCGGCTTCCTGGTGTCAACTTCTTTATCCTTCCTTAGAATAGGAAGATTGTCAACCTTGCTAAGAGCCATATCTTCGTCAAAGGTGACATCATGACTTATCTCAACTTCCCTTTGACGAGCCACATAAATTCTATAGCCCTTAAGAATTTTTGATATAGCCCACAAAGGTTCCTTTCTTTCCAGATACACCCAATTTGCTTCTTTTCTCTTTCGGCACATGAAAGTATACGAGACTTCCAAAAATTCTAAAATGAGAGACATCGGGTTTCTTACCAGTGAACATTTCTTCGGGAGTCTTGGAGTCCAATGCTTGATGAAGGCATCGGTTTTGAACATATATGGTGGTATTCATAGCTTCGACCCACAGAAACTTCGGAAGCCTTTGAGCATGGAGCATGGCACGAACAGCTTCCACAATCGTACGATTCTTCCTTTTAGCCACACTATTCTGCTCAGGAGTCTATGGTGTTGTGGTCTCCCTCTTAATGCCAGCTTCTTTGCAAAAGTCATGGAACTCATTGGCTTCATACTCGGTCCCATTATTAGTCCTTAAAATCTTGATCCTCTTCTTAGTATGATTTTTAATCAAGGCTTTGAAATGATGGAACTAGGTGAACACTTCATCCTTCTTTTTTAAGAAGTAGATCCGAGTATTGCGAGAATAATCATCTATAAAAGTGAGATAATATAGATATCCTCCCAAAGAGTTTACGGGCATCATACTAGATATGTTGGAGTGGACTGGTCTTATATTCTTCAATAATTCAACAGAGAGAGAGATAGTACAAATATACAATTCTGTAATTTTATGACAATAACAACAAAACCCTAACCAACAAAGTCAAAGTTGGTCAAACATGTTAGATTTGACCTCCAATTAGCTTGGTCAATATCCTAGTCAACCCAGCCTAGGACAACAAGAAGAGGTATCCCAAAACAGTCCGAAACTTCAGTCAACGTATGGTCAAACCTGTGGTTAGCTCTTTGATAGTCAATGTTGGTCAAAGTGTGGTCAAAACAACGGTTCAGAAATGCGGCCTGCTAAGGAGAGGCAACCTAACCCAATCTGCAGTCAAAGAGGAGTCCATGCTGGTCAACGCTGTTCAAAATAGTCACCCTGCAGCTTTGGTCAACCTAGGTCAACGTTGCCCTAATCAAAAAACCCTTCTTCGAGCCACACATGTGAGAGATTGAAGTGTAAAAAATGTTATTGAAGCATGAACACTGATAGCTTGGAGGCTTGAATGTAAAAATACACAAAGGTATTTGAATTAAGCAGGTGTCCTTTCGTGAATGGGCATGTCTTTTAGACATGCCTTTTCACCTAACTTAATGACTATTTAACATAATCAATATTTAATTATTCAATATTTACATTTATTTTATTTATTTACTTGTTATGAATTATATTCATAACATAGCCTCTTCCTTCGAAAGCTTTGTCCTCAAAGCTTTAATGTTATGGATTTTCTTCACTAAGTGTTTGTCGCCTTGATGTATATAATCTGGCCATCCTTTCGTCATGTAGCTCATTAGTAATATTCCCTTGGAATAATTTTTTTTAATAACTCTAAATTTTTATTTTTATTTTTTATTTTTTAATAATTTCTAATCTTATTGTTAATAACTCCAAATTTTTGTAATAAGGTTGTTTGTTTTTATAATAATATATATAAATATATATAATATTAATAAATAATATAAATAAATATAGAAATTAAATATACTATAATTAATTAAATATATATATATATATAAAACATAAATATATATATATAAAATAATATAATGTAAATATTTTATAAACTATTTATATGAACCAAAAACAAGACGTACGGACGACACGTTAACACTGGCAACCAAACGACACGACAGACAGTGGCTTACACGCTGGCTCGAAAATGAAACTGTAGATGAGCAGCAGAATTGTGTCGTCATTGGTCTGGTGTTCAGTGTTGCCATAGCAGAGTTGCAGAGCGTGGAAAGGCAGGGCAGCATGGAGCAGAGGGTTGCAATGACAACGAAGGGATGGGGTTGGAATGAGATGGAACTGTCATTTGTCGTGTAGTGGGAAGGAAAGATCGCAGACAACGAAGAGCAGACGAGGACAACAGATGGTAGCTCGATGACAGTGGCAGCGAAGATGGCGGGTGGTTGGCAATTTGTGTGATTGGATTGCAAACATGGACGGAGTTGTTGGATCTGCCCTTAATGAGAAATCGCCTTGTGCTTGATCCCCGGAAATGAAATAACATTGAAACCCTAGAAAAAAGAGAGTACACGCACTGAAGGTTTGGAATGTGATTGACATGAGAAAAATAAATCCTTTATCCAAAATCGCATGAGTGTGACGATCCAACAGCTTCTTCTCTGCAATGGCCACCAACGCTTTTCTAGTGCCTGCATCCAAGTAAAGAACACAATGTTCGGGTTCCTTGTGCAACTTGGACTGACCATGTTTTAAATAATCTGGAACTGCCTGTTCTTTTTCACCTCAACCAGTTTTATATGGTGTTGAACTAGCCCTTGAAGTGTGAGCTTGGCCTCATCATCAACATATATGTCCATAGGATCCTGCATGAATTTCTTGCAGACAATCCTGATTTACTTGCTTAGTGTGGCTGTAAACATCATGACCTGCTTGTCATGAGGGGTCATCTTGGAAATGGCCTATACATCTCTCCTCATGCCCAAAGATTCTAGCATGTTGTCACACTCATCTAGAATAAAATGCCTAATATTTTTCAGAGTGAGATTCTTGTCTTCTGTCAATGCCCCAATCCTTCTAGGGGTCCTAACAACTATTTGGGGGCATTCATTTTTCAATATTTCCTTGTGATTTTTGATAGGTAGGCCTCTGTGGAATACATTGACAACCTTCAATTCTTTCATATTAGTCATAAACGTCTCAAATTCATGGCTGTTGTTGGTGAAGGTGATCTGATCTTCTTTCTTTTTCTCTAATCTTTCCTGCTGCTCTTAATATTTTGAGTGATCCGAGAGATTGCTTCTTTCAGCTCGAGGATTTTTGGTTGCTTATCAAGATTAGCTTTTTTCCTTGCTGTTTTCTTTTCATAAAGCAAGACCTCCTTAAGATATGCAACTTGCTCTTTTTTATCCTTGATTTGAAGTTCAAGCTTCTTTAGTGATTTTGACACATTGTCATGGTTTTCTTTCTCCACTTCAAGCGCTCTTTCATCTGCCAACTTTGGATCAAAGTCTTCATGTTGTCCCAAATCTTTCTTTTCTTTCTGTGCCTTTGCTTTCTAAGTCGCCTTCTTTTTCTCCTCATCTGGAATATCCATTGGTTCTGGCTGACCTGGAGGTGGGCATAATGGAAACTCCAGCTCTAAGGGAGGGACTACAAGTTTCTCTTTTTTCCTTTGCTCATATTGTTGTTCTTCTTTTGATTCATATTGATCCACTTCATCATGTATTATATCATCCAGATGTAATCCCCTTTGTTCACTTCTTCCCTCCTCTGAAGTAACCCTACCAACACTTTGCGTTGGATTATGCTAAGAAGCATATTCGGGTTGTTCTTCCTTGCCAGAATAACCAAAAACATCATACATATCTATTATTGAACAAGTTACATGGTGATCATCACCTTGATCACTTAGTTCTCTAATTGGCTCGGTATCTGCTCCTTCTCCTTTACTTTCAACATCAACTTCATCTGAACCATCATCTTGATCTTTTTTAATTTCTTCATTGTTATTATCATCTTCCTTATTATTGATTTCCTTTTCGACATTCTTTAACTTCTGCATATAATTTTTCTAAATGCTAAAATGCTTCTTGAATTTTACTAAAATGTTCAACGCATTTAGGATGTGAATGTGATGGCACATTATGTGGCGAACAACGTTCAAAGACTCGCATGATTATATTGTGTGCCATGGCTCTGATACCACTGAAGCATAAAAATTGTTACTGAAGCATGAAAACCGATAGCTTGGAGGCTTGAATGTACACAAAAGTATTTGAATTAATAACTTATTATATATAAAAATTGTACAAGTGATGAATGTTACAATGAGAACCCGCATATATATACCTAAGCAGGTGTCCTTTCGTGAATGGAGACATGCCTTTTCACTTAACTTAATGATTATTTAACATAATCAATATTTAATTATTTAATATTTACATTTATTTTATTTATTTACTTGTTATGAATTATATTCATAACAGAGATGCTGCTTCTTTATGCGTACCCAATCAAGAGGAGAGAGAGAAGGATGTGAGATGAGATGATTGAAATAATGCCACAAGGTCTCCTATTTTTATATGCAACGTTGAGGATAAGATGGGGGTGAAAATCACTGTTTTGCTTTTTGGCCGACCTTGACAAATTGTCAAGAATACAAATAAATTCATATCTCCATGAATACATGTTGGAAATGGATGATCATTAGATCAATCCTACACCTCTCGGAGAGAGGAATCCAAGAAAAATACCAGTTGCCAAAAATGAGGTGACCCATATGGAGTTTGGTCCTAGTTGCCAATTTTAACAAAGTAGTTGTCAATCCTACAATACAATGCCCTAGGAGCTTGCTTGAATCCATATAGAGCTTTCTTTAGTGTGCACTCATGAGTCTCAAAGCCCTCTAGTTGTTCTATGTATACTTATTCCTTTATTGTTAGTTTTTGGTAGCATCGGAAGTGCTCTAGCCTTGAAAATTGGTGGAGAGGCTAAGGCACATGAGTTCTAAAGAACCCAGAGACCGTTTGGTGAAATTCCACCCAGATTTATTAAAACAATTAATATTTTTAATGGGGTTCCTAAGTCTAAACTTAGGAAAATTAAAATATTAATGGGTATTAATCAAAATATGGGTGAGAATGATCTAGAAGGCGGATCAAGTCATGTTTTAATCTTAGCCGTTGATTAGAGACTTAATCTCGACCGTTGAAGACTCAACAGGAAAAGTATAAAATGGAGGCTTGAGGTTTGTTGTCACACAGAGTGTCTAGGCACCACGACAATGCTCAGACTGGGGTTGTCACCCTGATCCTCGATCTCTCTGTTTAAGCCGTCTCCCTAGGCTAAGGGGGGTAGACCCTATGGGATAAAAGAATACCAATTGGGAACCAGCTGGGTTGGGAGACACAACGAGGCAATCAACTACTATACTTTAAAATTTGATTAGATCTTAAATGCTCAAGACCAGTGCTTTCGCTAGATGAAGTGAAAACTGAGTAATTGGTTTGCTGTTGTTGCTTAGGAAATAGAAATATGAACAAACTTTTTAACAATTGCTTGAAAATATTTACTGAAAAGTCTAGCATACAATGAGCATTAAAATATTCAAGCAATAATGATCAATTTCAATGACTTAGCAAAGCTCCAACAATTAAATTTTCAAAAGATCGAATACTTTAAATAACCACGAAATTTAAAAGCTAAGCACCTAGAATTTAAAATGATTATGCTTGAAATTCCAAACCTAGGAAAATTTATCGTTTTCCAAGTAGTTAAAATCCAGATAATTTTTTTTAGCACTTTTAACTATAGTAAAATGATAAAACACTGATACCATAAAAATCTTTTTTTTCAAAGCTTTAAATCCACAATCCTAGAAAATCCTTTTGGAAAAATTTATTTATTTATTTATTTTATTTTTTTACTCAAATCCTAAAGATTAATCTTTATGCTTTTTTAGGAATTTTTATTTATTTTATTATTTTTTTATTATTAAATTTTCCTTTCAATAAATCTAAATCTAAACCAAATAAAGATCTAACTTAAAATTTTTATTGATTTAAAATCAAAATAAAACAAAGAAAAATAAAAATGAAACAAAATAACAAAAAATCGAACTATATGCAAATTTATGCTTAAATATGATTCAAAGGAATTAACCCTAAGCTAAGACCATGAAACCTAACTTAATAAAAACAATTAAAATGCCAAATCATAAACTAAATGCATAAAAGAAATAAACTAAAGTATGAGAGTATTGTTTTCACTGTTATGCTTGTGTGCAAGGCTTCCACAGTGGCGACCAGTAGCTAGATAGAGGAGGGTAGCGACGAGAAGAAGAGAGTCGATGAGCTCAAGGGAGAAGAGATCCACACAGGTTTTTTTGCAGGTATGGCAGCTAGGAGCTATACGCAGATGGTAACATGGGATTGCATGGAGGAGCAAGCAGCGTATGAGAGCTGCGCGAGGGTGCCTACACCACAACAACGAGGAGAGGGTATCGCACTGAGAGGTGAGGAGACCACAAAAGGAAATGCTTGCAGGTTGAAGCTGTGATGAGGATGTAAAGAAAATGGACGACACCGTGGAGAGCAATACGTAGGCTTAGAGACAACGCATGGACAGTGAGCAGCGAATGATGGATGGGGGATAAGCAGACAGTGTATGAGAATGGAGCAACAGGGAGCCAGATGGGAGTGCGACCAAATGAGGAGAGCTTGGAGGTTACAAGTCGAAGCAAGGAAGGGCAAGAAAAAAGTGTGGGGAGAAGGTTGTTTTGCGGGACGTGTGGAGTATGAAGAATTTGCAGGTTGATGAGGAGCAGCGTGGGGAGCTTGAATGAAGGTTGCGTGGATGAAGCTGGAGCAACACGTTGAAGAGCAGTAATGGCGTATAGTGGGAAGGGCGAGGGGTATAGCAGACGCCGCAAGGAAACTGGATATTTTTCCATAAACCTCAACATAGCAGCAGACAAGAAGAAAGCGGATCGGTGCCCCAGAAACCTTTGAAGAAATTTTAATAAAAATTTTAAATTTGCCCTGTTTCAGATTTGACTGATGAAAAACCCAAAATTTTTCCAGATCTGAAACAAATACCGTTGCAAGAGCTGATTTTGAGGCCAGATCTTACCCTCCAGGGCCTAGATCTGGCTTCAAACAAAATCTCCTCTTTAGATCTGCAACCTGCAATAACAAAGAAAAAACAAAACACCGAGAAATAATATATGCAATGGTGAAACTAAAAACCCAAAACTGGCTAAATAATTACAGTATTCACAAGTTAAAGGCTCTAAGTAGCGAGATCTGTCATTATGCCACACATATATTTTTTAAAATTTTAAATTTAAGATGAGGTGCTTCAGAAACCCTTCATGCATCCACAATAGAAGTTCTAATGATAAGCCCGGGATCAAAACTAGCTGGGTTCTTCAGAAAATGCTATCCGCGAGTTGGCTGGTTCAACTGAAAACTTCCCTGAACGCCTGGTAATCTCAAAACCAAGGATTTCCTGCACAGGTTAATTCAACCATTAACATAGAGAGAGAAAACGACAATGAAATTCAGATTTAATGGAGATACCTGCCATTATATTCAGAAATTAAACTATCATTCAAACCCTAGTGATCAAACAAGATACCTGTGTTTAAATCACTCTTCAATAAGCTAACATCAATGGTTGAAGGTAAATCTAAGCAAGAAAATAGAACATCTTACAACATTTTCTCGAAGAGTAACACTAGCAGAGATTAACCCCAAAGTCTTTCTTTATTTGCACATGAAAAACGATTACAAGAGAACTTTCACTCAGTGCACGACTCAAATATCGAATGTCTCAATTGACAACTGACCTCCTATTTAAAGAAAAATTTCCCAACGGCTAGTTCGAGTGATCCTTGTCAAAGCAATCTCGCCGTTGATGAGGATCAAAAAATCTTTTAATCTCATCCGTCGAAATTAAATTATTGAGGAAATTTGAAATTATCAATTAAATGCATTTTAATTAGTTTCCTAAAAAATTTGACTTTGGCTTAATGCTAGGGACTAAGGGCATAAAATTTAACAAAATAATCATTTAACCTTAGTCCCTGGACCTCTTAAAATTTAATTTTTTAAAGGACCCTCGAATTTAGCCTTTGGAAAATTTAAAATTACCTAGGACCTAGGACTTATGAGGGGATAAATTATTTTTATAACCCTCAAGACACTTTACATCATGATTTTTACATTTTTACATCTCAAGGGGGAAAACCCATTTGACATAGACCGCCATAGACTACCCAATTCTGCGACACATATATAATCTAGCAGATCAAGCAATTTGTAAAAAAATAACCTAACCAAATAGTTAGGATTATTCCCAAATCATTTTTACATAGACTCGATCTAGCACACTAGGCCTCCCCTATAATTCTAATGACAAAATCCATTCCGGCTTTTGGGGTTAGGCTGAAGGAAAACTCTGCTGACCATGGTTCAGTGAGACAAAAAACCTTCCGGAACGTAGATTATCACTAGAAAATTAGGTTTTCTCAGGCAATTACATACATGACACGGATTTGCTAAGACTATTTACAATTTACACATGCAGACTGGGTTTACAATATAACATGATTAGGCTGATGATGATAGTCGAATGGCACGGACATGTCGATCAAGCGCTATCCCTTTTGCGAAAAAAGGGGTTGTACTGCTATGGGTTGTTGACACGTAGTGGTCTACATGGTTCATTTGGAAACACAGAAAGATTGAGGAAATCGATTTTCTAAGGTGAGAAGTTCTCAGGAGGAAAAACGATTGGGGAGATCTTGCAGCTGAAGGGCAGAAGAATCCGGGAGAAGAACTTTCCGGAAAATACATAATAGAGAGGCGGAGAGAGCTGCAAAGAGGCAGCGCGGTAGTCAGGAGAGCTGAGGCAGAAAAGCTGCTTGTCACACAAAATCCAAAACTACAGGAATAGCTAGGAAAGCTAATGCAGAGGCAATTCAGTAGCCGGGAGAGCTGACGTTGAAAAGCAGTGTGTCACACAAAATCCAGAACTGTTGGAACAAACGAAATTGTCGGGAACTGCTGAAACTGCTGGAATTGCCGGGAGAGGTGATGCAGAGGGAAAAGAAGGTGATGCAGGGTTGACACAGAGCCAATGCAGAAATAATCGGGGTTAGCCAGTCTTGTGTCGGACCAGCGAGAATTCTGTCGGGTGAAGTGAGGTAAAACTCACTCAGATTTTCCGCCAATAATAAGAATCCTCAAATTTGCTACGTCAGTTTTCCCACATTGGGTTTTTCCGGGGACGATTGTCCAAAAACAAGTGTGTCAATGTGATTGTTCATATGCTGATGTTTCTCTTGTTGTTTAATTTTCAGTTCTAGTTTGTGAAGTCTGCAACTAAATTTGTTTTGGTATTTACTGAAGTGTTGGTAAATAACTTGTCATAAATAAGTAGGAGAAATAAATCAATTATTGCAGCAAATTTTCCCATGGTATCAGAGCATGGTTCAGGCAAGATGGAAGCAAAGAAGAAGGGCATGGAGAACAATAGGGATCAAAATATTTCCGAATTTGCTTCTAGACTGGAAGAGGAGTTTGCTTGCCTATCAAGTTCTGCATCAGCCGAGGACTGGTACATTGATAGCGGGGCTTCAGCTCAAATGGCTGGAGAACGAGAATATTTCTCAAGCTATTAGGAGGAACATATGAACTTTCAAATCACAATGGGTAACAGGACGAAGTGCACCCCAATAGGAAAAGGAATCTTTATATTCCAAACAGCAGCAGGAGATAGTCTTTGGGCCACGAGTGTACTGCATGTGCTAGGTATGGGAATGAATTTGATTTCTGTCTCTCAATTACAAGATAAGGGATATGATGTATACTTCATTGGTAATAGAGTATATGTCAAGCATCCAAGGTGGAAAAAGAGGGCCCAGATTGGAACTCGAAGCAACAGATTATACAAGTTGCAACTCGAGTCTCCTATGGCACTGATAAACAGTAATGTCGTTGGAGAAAAAGAATTAAATAAGTTGTGGCATAGGAGGATGGAACACTTACATCATGGGGCGTTACGGAAGCCAAGGAAATTGTTACGGGGGTTCCAGTTCTTACTATCAAGCATGATGATACATTATGAGGCTGTGTGCTAGGTAAGTATGCCAAAGAAACGTATTCCAGAAGAAACAATAGAGCTAAGAGTGTATTGGGGTTAATACACTCAGAGATTTGCGGTCCGATGTCTAGAAGGGCCATTAGTGGCGCCGAGTATTTTGTTACCTTCATAGATGACCATTCTAGGAAAAGTTGGATCTATTTTTTGAGAACCAAGGATGAGGTCTTTGATCGGTTTAAAGATTTTAAGGCTCTAGTGGAAAACCTGATAGGAAGGAAGATCAAGATATTGCGATCAAACAATGGCAGAGAATACACAAATAAGAACTTCATTGATTTTTGTGCAAGAGAAGGGATCCGAAGAGAAGGGATGGACATCACCCTATAATCCAGAACATAATGGAGTCGCAAAAAGGAAGAACAAAAGTATTGTTGGAGCAACAAAGGCGATGTTATACGATTAGAATCTACCTAGGTTTTTATGGGCAGAAGGATGCAACACGGTTGTACACATTCAAAATAGGATTCCTCACAGGGCTTTAGGAAAGAAGACACCAGAGGGAGTTTTCACGGGAAAGAAGCCAAAAGTAAGTTACCTCAGGATATTCAAAAGTGTAGCTTATTTCCATATTCCAGAAGAGAAGCGGAGCGAGTTAGAGCAGACTATCGAAGTTGGGTATCTAGTAGGTTACAATGAGACTTCAAAGGCATATCGGATCTACATTCCGAGCAGCAAAAAGATTATAGTAAAGCGGGATGCGAAGTTCATGGAAGATAGAGCCTTAAGGAGATCTCGTGAGATTCCATTTGAAGAATAGGATGAGGATGCTCCTCTAGTCCAGCAACAGGGATCAGATTTGGCAAGAAGACAAGTATTTGGTTCAAGCAAAGTAACCAGTACTAGCATCTCCTCAAGAGAAGATGAGCCAGGAGTGTCACAACAGGTACAGGTAGAGGAACAGATGGAACCTCCCACCACCAGTGGAAGAACTAGCCAAGAAGTACGACAAACTCTGAGGGACAGTAGAGGAATTCGTTGGAGCTCCTAGAGCCGAGAAAAGGCAGCGTAAACAACCTGACAGGTACTGAGCATGGTAGCTCAGGTCGAAGAACCCTCTAGTTTTCAAGAAGTCGTACAACACCAGGTAAGGGTGGATGCCATGGTAGAAGAGTACAGTTCTATCATGACAAATGATGTTTGGGAAATTGTACCAAGACTAGAGAACATATCAGTTGTAGGTTCAAGATGGATCTACAAGATCAAGTATGCTGCAGATGGCAGTGTAGATAAGTACAAGGCTAGGTTTGTTGCAAAAGGATATGCGCAAAAGGACGGAATAGACTATGAGGAAACCTTTGCCCCAGTAGCTCGATATACCTCTTTCAGATCTATTATATCCCTTGTAGCACAGATGGGATGTGAGATTCACCAAATGGATGTCAAGACAGTTTTTGAATGGGGTGATAGAAGAAGAGGTATATATCGAACAACCAGAAGGTTTCGAAATACATGAAAAGAGAACTCATTTGTGTAGGTTGAGAAAAGCCTTATACGAGCTAATACAAGCACCAAGAGCTTGGTATGGTTTAGTTGACAGCGACTTGCAGCAATTGGGATTGATCAAGAGTGATGCCGATCCTAATCTTTATTATTTGCTGGTAGAAGGTGAGTTGTTGATTTTGGTATTGTATGTGGATAATCTATTTTTGACAAGATCATCCAAACTCAGAGGATTGTAAGAAGAACCTGGAAACTGAGTTTGATATGAAGGATTTAGGGCTAATGCACTATTTTCTGGGATTGGAAGTTTGGCATTAGGATGGTGAGATCTTCCTTGGCCAAGGAAGATATGCATTAGAAACTCTGGAAAGATTCAAAATGCAGGATTGTCGACCTATGGCTATGCCTATGATTACCAATTGAAAGAAAATAAATGCTTTGGGAGACAAGTGGACCCCAACTTATGCAGACAACTCATTGGGTCACTTATGTATTTGGATCAACACCAGGCCAGACTTGTGTTATGCTGTCAACACCCTTAGTCAGTTCATGGTGGAACCAAAAAGGGCGCAATGGGTAACGACAAAGTACATTCTCAGGTATGTGTGTGGAACAATAAATTTTGGATTAAGGTACACCAAGGGCAATGATATCGAATTGAGTGGATTCATTGATGCAGATTGGGCAGGGAGTTCAGTAGACAGGAAAAGTACCATTGGGTAGTGCTTCGATATTGGAATTGGGATGACCTCCTAGTGCAGTAAGAAGAAGAATTCTGTAGCTCTGTTGAAGCTGAGTATATGGCAGCTAGCAAAGAAACATGTGAAGCTATATGGCTCAGGAAACTGCTTGTAAATTTATTCAGGAGAAGAGTGGAAGCAACAAGGATCTTTTGTGATAATCAAAGTTGTATCAAGCTCTTTGAAAATCCAGTATTTCATGATCGCTCCAAACACATCGATATTCGGTGTCACTTTATCAAAGACTATGTTCAACGTGGAGCGGTACAGTTGGAGTACACTCCCACAGGAAATTAGGTGGTAGACACACTCACCAAGGCTCTAGGAAGAGCCAAGTTTGTTCAATTTCAGGAACAGATGGGTATGTTGGAAAGTCCCTTTCAATAGAATGATGCAACAATTGAGAGGGAGTTGTAGTACAAAGGCACCAATGGTAGTGGCAGTGTCATGGGTAGTAGTATAGTAGCAACAGTAGCACAGTGTTGGTGGTAGCAACAGTGCAGAAAGGAGGTGCTTCAGAAATAGAGCAGCATGCAGGTGGACATTGTTGCTAGAGCATTGTCCTCGCTAAGAGGGAGTGTTAGTTTTTGGTAGCATCGGAAGTGCTCTAGCCTTGAAAATTGGTGGAGAGGCTAAGGCATATGAGTTCTATAGAACCTAGAAACCGTTTGGTGAAATTCCACCCGGATTGTATTTTATTAAAATAATTAATATTTTTAATGGGGTTCCTAAGTCTAAACTTAGGAAAATTAAAATATTAATGGGTATTAGTCAAAATATGTGTGAGAATGATCTAGAAGGCGGATCAAGTCATGTTTTAATCTTAATCGATGATTAGAGACTTAATCTCGACTGTTGAAGACTCAACAGGAAAAGTATAAAATGGAGGCTTGGGGTTCATTTGGAAACACACAAAGAGATTGAGGAAATCGATTTTCTGAGGTGAGAAGTTCTCAAGAGGAAAATCGATTGGGGAGATCTTGCAATTGAGGGGCAGAGAAAATCTGGTAGAAGGAATTTCTGGAAAATACAAAACAAAGAGGCGGAGAAAGCTTGTAGAGAGGCAGCGCAGTAGCCGGGAGAGTTGAGGTAGAAAAGTTGCCTGTCACGGATAATCTAGAACTACTAGAACATTCGAAACTGTCAGAATAGCCTGGAAAGTTGACGCAAAGGTAGCGCAGTAGCCGAGAGAGCTGACGCAGAAAAGCTATCTGTCACACAGAATCTAGAACTGCTGGAATAGCCGAAACTGCAGGGAATTGCCGTAACTGCCGGAACAACTGGGAGAGCTGACACAGAGGGCAGAGAAGGTGATGCAGGGTTGACGTAGAGCCAACGCAGAAATAACTAAGGTTAGCCAGTCTTGTCCTGGATCAGTCGGAAGTTTGCCGCATGAAGTGAGGTAAAACTCACTCAGATTTTCTGGCAGTATTTTCTCCATAAAGGATTGTTAGATGAGCATCCTAGATTGTATTCAGATATTTATTGCCAATAATAAGATTCCTCAGATCTGCTGCATTGGTTTTCCTACATTGGGTTTTTCTGGGGATAGTTGTCCAAAAACAAGTGTGTCAATGTAATTGTTCATATGTTGATGTCTCTCTTGCCGTTTAATTTTCAGTTTTAGTTTGTGAAGTCTGCAACTAAATTTATTTTGGTATTTACTGAAGTATTGGTAAATAACTTGTCATAAATAAGTAGGAGAAATAAATCAATTATTGCAACAAATTTTCACATCTATCAACCCGTTCACGAAGGTTGTCTTGACATCCATCTGGTGAATTTGCCATCCCATTTGAGCTGCCAGGGATATAAATGACCGGATAGAAGGTTTATCTGGCAACTGGGGCGAAGGTCTCCTCATAATCTATCCCTTCTTTTTGTGCATACCCCTTTGCCGCGAACCTAGCCTTGTACTTTTCCACAATGCTCTTTGCAACATATTTGATCTTGTAGATCCATCTAGAACCTACAACTGATTTGTCTTTTGGCCTTGGCATTACCTCCCAAACATCATTCGTTATGATAGAGCTATAGTCTGCTACAATGGCATCTACCCACACTTGATGCTGTGCGACCTCCTGAAAGTTGGAAGGTTCTGCAACCTAAGCCACCAACTCTTGGTACCTATCAGGCTGTCTGTGCTATCTTTTGTTCGTCCTAGGAGTTCCAATAAACGCCTATGCATCTCTCAATGTATGAAGAACCTCTATGCTGACTCGACCACTAGTCATGGGAGGTTCAACCAACTCCTCCTCATCTTGTCTTTGCTGCTTCATTTGCTGAGAACTCCCTGGATTTCCTGCACTTGTTGAAATACTGGTACTAGTCACAGTACTTTATCCTTGTGACTCTCTTCCTGTCTGTCCCACTGGCTGCCCCTGTCGCTAGACCAAAGGAGCTTCTGCTAACTGATTCTGATCACCTGTAGGCATCTCATGAGATCCCCTGAAAGCTCGGTCCTCCATGAACTTCACGTCTTGCCTTACTACAATCTTCCTATTGCTAGGAATGTAGATTTCTTATGCGTTTGAGGTTTCACTGTACCCAACGAAGAACCCTTTGAATGCAGTCTGATCTAGTTTGGTACGTTTACCATCTGACACGTGGCAATAAGAAACGTTGCCAAAAATTCTGAAGTGGCTAACTTCTGGCTCCTTCCTTATGAATACTCCTTTTGGTGTTTTCTTCTTTAATGCTTTATGAGGAGTCCTTTGCAACTCGAACAATGGCACTACCTTTCCTCTACGCTACACCATTATGCTATGGATTATATGGAGTTGTCCATTCTCTCTTGATGCCTTCCTTCATATAGAAATCTGTGAAGTGTTTATCAATATATTCTCCGCCATTATTTGAGCGAAGCACCTTGATCTTCTTCCCTGTTGCATTCTCCACGAGAGCTCTAAACTCTCTGAAATGATTGAAGACTTCATCTTTGGTCTTCAAGAAGTAGATCTTGGTTATCCTGGAATGGGTCATCAATAAAGGTGACGAAATATTCGGCACCGTTGAGAGCTTTAGTGGACATCAGTCCACAAATATCTGAATGTATGAGCCCTAACACGCGATCAACTCTACTATCACTTCTTGGAAATGTTGTCTTAGCATACTTCCCAAGTACGCATCGTCTGCACACATCATCGTGTTCCGTGCCATGTTCTGGAACCCCTGTTACGATTTCTTTGAGCATCCTGAGTGCTCCCTGGTGTAGATGTCCCGTTCTCCTATGCCATAACTCATTCAGGTCCTTCCCACTACTTATTAGTGCCATTGGAGAATCAATTTTAACCGTTTCAATCTGTTACTTCAAACTGGAATCTGTCGTACCTTTTTCTAGCTTGGGTGTTTGACATACACTTTCTTCCCTACGAAGTGAATATCATACCGCTTATCCTGTAACTAGGATATTGAAATCAGGTTCATACATAATCTTGGCACATGCATTACATCTATAGTGTTGGTGTTTGCGCTTGACTCCCTTTGAAAATCTATGGTACCTCTCCCTACTGGAGTACATTTTGTTCTGTTTCCCATAGTAATTTGGAAGTCCATTTGCTCCTCCTTGTAGCTAGAGAAATATTCTCTAACCCCTGTCATGTGAGCTGATGCTCCACTGTCTATATACCAGACACCCTATGAAGCTGATCCTGATTGTGAAAAATTGGTTACCTGATTCCTACTGCAGCAAACTGATGATACCTCTCCTATTTGTTAATTGTTGTTTTGGGGTAGCATTAGATGTGCTCTAGCCACGAAAATTGGTGGAGAGGCTAAAGCGCATGAGATCTTCAAGACCCAAAAATGGTTTGGGCAGAATCTAACCAGTTTGGGAGATATTAAAATAATTAATATTTTTAATGGCTTTCCTAAGTCTAAACGTAGGGAAAATAAAATATTAATGTGAATTAATATAAAATTGAGATAGAATGGTCCAAAAGTCATGGATCAAGCCAAATCTAATCTTAGCCGTTGATTAGGGACTTAATCTCAGCCGTTGAATTGTCAAAGAGAAAAGTATCAGAAGAGGCTTGAGGGTCAGTTGGAGAACACACCGAGTTGATCAAGAATTCGATTTTCTGGGGTAGGGCTTGCTGAGGAAATCGAAGGAGTGATTAGAGTTGCAGCTGAGGGGTAGTGAATACAGTAGCAGAGAGGCAGAGATAGTACCAGGAGCATCAGCGCAGAAACTGGGAGAGGGTTGACGAAGAGCCAGCTAGAGGCAGCTAGGAGTTGCGTAGAACCTGAGGAGGGCCAGCATGGGAGACGCAGAGGCTCCATAGGCTGACGCAGAGCCGCGAGAGGCTGACGCTAGGCTAGAGAGGCTGACATAGACCCTAGAGGCTGATGCTGGGAGATTTCATGGGGTGGATTGGAGTTGATATCTGTCTTTGACTCAGAGGTACTACTGCCGAGGGCATTCTTTGTTGGGTGAGCCATTTCTGGCACCCAAATTGTATTTTGAAACTGCTTAATAATAAAACTCTCAGATAGCTGCACCGGTTTTCCCACATTGGGTTTTTTCGGGGACATTAGTCCAAAAATAACGGTGTCACTTATGTGCTTGTTTCTCCTTCGGTTGATGATCTGTATGTGTTGAGACCGTATTTGCCTTTATTTTCAGTGTTTACATGGTAAATAACTTGTTAATTAACAAAACAAGTAGGAAGAAATAAATCAAAAAGCACAGGAAGAATTTCTAACAGATACGCTTAGAAATTCCAACATTAATTACTTGAATAAATTACTTGCAGTTTTCTACAACAAATATTGAAATACATACACTGGAACCTAGACAAAATAAATACTGCAGAAACTAAATACTGCACTAGAGAGAAATAAATCTGAGTACAAATCGTTGGATGCTCAAACTAGCTATCTGATACAGAAAAATGCTGGCAAAGAGTTAGTGAGAAAAATCTCACACTGATTCAGGAGATCCGACACTGATCATGGGCTAGCTAGCTAGCCCCACGCTGCCTCTGCGCAACTTCTGCGTCAATCCTACGTAGATTTGCGTCACACTGGCTGGGCTTTGCGTCACCTTCTCTGTTGATCTCCTGCTGTCTGGAAATTCGACCTTCTGGCCCTCTGGTCTCACACCCCGGCTTCTGGCACTGGATCTCGACTCTCCCAGCTAGATTTCGAACTCCCTTTGAAGCTCTGCGCTGCCTCTTTGAGCTGCTCTAAGCCTTCTCTATTTTGCAGTCTCTAGATTTGGAAAGCTCTCCTCCTGACTACTATCCTTGCCCCTCACTGCAAGAACATCACTCGATCTGACTCCGACAACTCAATGTTGCTACTCTTGAGAAATTTGATCTTTGATCTCTCATTCGATGTGTTTTCCAAGTGCCCATAAAGCTCCTTCTTATAATCTCTCGTTAGAGCACCAACGACCAACATTAAAACGTAATCAAGGGCTAAGATTAACTGGGAGTTGATCCTCGTCTTTATCTAGAAGATTCACACTAGATTTAATTAATACCCTTTAATTAATCACATTTCCTAAGTTTAGACTTAGGAATACATTAAAAATGATTAATTATTTTAATTAAACCATCTCTAAGTGAAATTTTCCCAAACGAGTTCTGGGTTTTAGAGAATGCATGTGTCATAGCCTCTCTGCAAAATCTTGAGGCTAGAGCACATCTGATGCTACAAAAATCAACACTGATAAGCAAGCAAATTCGTCCTCTAATCTGGAAGACAAATCTAAAGTCTCCTGAATGTTACTTTTATCCATGGTTATGTTGAAGAATTTATAGTGTGCTATTCCTCTTTTCCACCCCGATGCTGGCTTTGTTTATAGCGAACTGTTGCACAACCTTCTATGTCTAGCTAGAGATCTGCTGAATGAAAAAATATGAGCTCCTCCCTCTACCTCTGGAATCACTCGATTTGAAAGGATTGAATTTTTCTACCCCTCTCATAAAAATTGAACTTTCTTCAAGCAACTCGGCCTCCTGGAAAAATATTGTGCTGCCCTTGGGAATTTCGGCCTGTTGCCCTTGCTGAGCAACGATATTCCTTTCCTTCGTTATTCTGAGCTCTCCGACTGATCAACTGTGCTCTGATACCATGTGAATTTTTTATTTGTTGCAGTAACTGAAAATTATTCGTCTAACTGAAAACTTAATTATGCAGTTTATTTGCTATGGCAAACAACAAATAAAATCACAATTGCAATTTTCACCATAAAAATATTGCAGAAAATAAAATACTGAAAACTGAGAAATTCTAGCACACACACAAGAATTTTGACACAGTTATTTTTAGAGAATTGTCCCCGAAAAAACCCAATGCGGGAAAACCGATGCAACAGATGAAAGTTTTATTGTTATTCTTCAACAACAATTCCGAGTACAATAATTTAGATGCCCAACTGACAATTTAATCTGAGGAACATACTAGGAAAATTATTGTGAGAATTTTCTCACCCCACAACTAATTTCTGCCACCAAAATCATCTCCCTAGCCTTTGTGCTGAGCCTCTTGCGTCGCCCTTTGGGTAGAGCTTACGTTGGCCCTATGAGAATTTCGACCTTCCTTCCTTTGCTTCTTCTGTGGATTGGAAACCTTCCTTCTGGAACGCTGCTGCCCTCCTCTTCCACCTGCTAATCATTTTCTGGCTCTATCTTTTCTGCTGAGCCACTGCTACTGAGAAAATCGAATTGTCTGGGCAACTGAGTATCTGGATTCTACACTGGTGTATGCTCCATCACCACATCAACCTCCTCTTATAATCCATTGTTGGAGCACCAACGACCATGATTAAAACATAATCAATGGCTAGGATCATTATTGGATCGATCCATGTGAGTTTCTAGATTATTCTCACCTTATCTCAATTAATACTGATTAATTAACCCTATTCCCTAAGTTTAGACTTAGGAAATATTAAAAAAAACGGTTAATAATCTAATTGACACACTTCTAGGCCGAATTTCCAGAAATGATTTCTGGGTTTGGAGATCTCATGTATTCTAGCCATGAGATCTCATGTATGAAGACATGTGATGCTATAAAAACTAACACTCAATTGGGTCATTTCATTTGTATTTCAAAAGAAAAATTGTCCTTTGATCTGATTCTCCTCCCTCAATAGGGCGAGCCCCTCTAGTGTTGATCAACTCCACATCTTTGACCTAGTTTGAGTCCGCTTTGGTTCTTTGTGGTCCCACAACTTTATAACTCAAATTCCATAAGGATTGCATAGAAATCATTCCTCTGCATGGTTTTTTAGGTCTAGGAAGTTTCTTGTCAAGCAATTTTCTCCAAACCTAGGCTCAAGTATCCTTTTAACCCTTCCTAGAGAGCCCATCACCTTGCTTCCTAAGCAAGCAAGCCATTTAATTGAGTCTCTCTTATGAATAGGCTCTATGAATAATCCTCCATCCATTCATTGATCTATTCATCTTTGTGATTCCTCTTATATCGGGTCTCCTCCCATCGGTGAAAGTCCGTAAAGAGCAGGGAGCTATAATTGAGGTGACAGTGGGCTATTGCTCCATTGTTGTCACTTGACCTAGTAGTGTCTCTATAGGATCCCCTCTTAGGACCCCTGATAGTTTGAGTGGTAACATGACCCATTTTCCAATGATCAGCTCTACAAAAGCAGGCTCCCATAAAACCATGAGTCCTCAAGTAAGCCCACTTAAGGCCCTCAAATCCTATATAGGATGAGAGGAACCCAAAATGAACTACAAGGGACCAGCCATGGTTCGACCAAGACAATGGGATACAAACAATGAGAACATGACCCATGCTTGGGATATTTAATATAAAACCTCACATAGTTTTTAGAGTGCTTTGACTTATGACCTTGGGCTTACAATGGTGGTGATAAATGATGCAAATTTTTTTGCATGTATCCCTACTAACATGTGGTGTAATAGACCTTACAATGTGTGATCATCCCTACAAAACCAATGGCTCCTCTAAACCATGAGTCATGATGGGATCCATCCAAAGCCCTCTAATCCGATCCAAGCCAAAACCACTTGGAACTTAACCCAATGGGACCAGTCATAGCTGACACTAATGTTGTTTTTCCACAATCTTGGTGTCCAAGATAAAATCTTAAATCACTGGCACTACCAAACGAAGAATCACAATGAAGCTACTTTGCATAGCGGAATATGAACAACAGTAAATCTACTAGTGCACAAAATATACACAACTTTTTACACAATTTAATAACCCAATTTTGTTATATTAATCCAACTAAGTAATATAATAGTCTAGGGCTCTCGCACTAGGGATAATGGTCCTCATACATCCACTGATACAAAGATACAAAATTGGGGCTTGGTGTCAGTCCATCGACAACCAATCTACCCACAACAAGATACTCTGACCGTCTCGCTGATGTAGAGCTCCTCACATCTGCCTTGGTCGTACCTTGTACACATCTCCCGATCTGTTGGCTCCCCATCTGTAGCATCTGTCTCTATCAATGCTCCAAGTCCATCTAGCCATTGAATCTCGGCTCACCCATCTGCTCTTTCATTGACCATTTGTCCATGAACACATCAAGACTCTTGTTGAGTTGTTCACAACTCACAACTGCCCACTATTGGTCCTTAGCTACTTAGGGACTTCAACCCACTATAGTCTTCGTGCGTTGCTCCAATGAAGACTAACATAGGGCACGAAGCGCTGCCAGCTATCACTGCAACATGTTTATGTCCCGAAATGAACATGGGCTAGAAGGATCGCCCATCTTCTAATGTAGATGTCCTTCTCCACACACAAGTCTAGGGCTACTCAAACTACTCCTGGTTGATTAGACCCTTGAGCTCAACAACTGCCACTCTAGCAACCACCTAAGTCCATGAAGATGGTGCACACCGGGCTCCACACTTGGTACACTCTCACGCTGCCCTCCAATAGACCATAAATGCCTAATCCACTGTCCACACTTGGTACACTCTCACGCTACCCTCCAACAGACCACGAGTGACCAATCCCTGTTCTAGCATCTACACTCTAGTTAGGGCATCCAACACCTAGGAAACCCTTCTTCTTGACTGTCAACAAACTTCCTAAACAAATTCTTGTCGCACAAAATGTGTAGGCATTGCGGCAACAAATCAGATCGGGGGCTATCACCCTGATCGCCAAACTCTCCGTTTAAGTTGTCTCCCTACAGTAGGCTAAGGGGGGTAGACCCTATGGAAATGGAATGAAGGAGAACTAGTCGGGAATCAACCAGTTCGGGAGACATAGTGAAGCGACCAAGTACTTGATTTAGATTTAGCAAGACTTATAGGATTTGATTAGATTTAAATGATTGATACCAGTACCTTATGGAGTCAATAATCTTGCTAGGAAATTTAGGACCAAATAATTGATTTGCAACTGTTGCTTGGATGAGAAACTATCTTATATGAAATGCAGATCCTAAAACTAATGTGAGATGCAGGAAACTTGGTTAATTTTAGTTAAATGCCTATCTAAGTTTTAACCCTTCAATCCTTTCTAATTGAGCCTGATTTATAGTAATTTGCAGAGAGAAGATAAGGTGAAGCACACTAAGGTGTGATTGACGATACCTTTCTTGAAAATCTAATATACCCGGTGCCTCTGGCGCTGCAGAGAGCTGTGGCTCTAACGACTACAAGGTCACCGTTTTATGTACTATTAAAAACAGGCTTCTCAAGTAAAGATGGATGGGTACCTATCTCTCTATCGACCAAGCTTATGTTTGGAAGTAAATTTTAATTATGCAGAACTAACTTAATATGCAAATGCATGATATGATTAGAAGATGAGATGAAGTTAGATTCAAGGATGAAAAGTGCTTATGTCGTGATCTATCAAAGCTCTCAATCACCAAAAGATTGAAAGATAAACTTCTTAGCAATATGACAATTAAACCAGAAGCTTACTTCAAATCTTTTTAATACAATAAGAGCTCAAAGAGAACAAAAACTTCTTCACAATTTAATATTAGATGCTCAAAAAATACTTAGCTTTGGAAACAAAAGATATGCAATTTATCACAATTTACTCGAAATATTCGCAAAATATTTAACATCAAATAAACATCAAATAATTCAAGTAATTAAATCACGCTTGGAGCTAATTCAATGACAAACAATCTCAATAGATGCGAAGCATAAGAAAATGCTCAGAACCTTAGCATGCAAAATATTCTAGCAATTAAATTTCGAAAATTTAAATACCATGAAGAACCATGAAATTCAATTGCGACAACACTTAACAATTCTAGAATTAAAATGATTTTTTTTAAATGACCCAAATCCTGAAAAATTTGTTGATTTCCTATAGTCAATCCTTTAGAGACAATTTAAAAAATATTTAAGTGTGTTTTGACTATAGAGAAAGTTAAAATTTTTAACTCCACAAAACTTTCCCTTTTAAATTTTAAAGTCCTAAACCCCTCACACAAAACCCCAAGAAGGAACTTTAGATTAAAAATTTAATTATTCCTTTGGCAAGTTTAATATGCTAAGGTTTATGATTTTTTTTTTTTAATTTTTTATTTGTAAATGTGGCAAATGATTAATTATGTTTTTTAATATGCCAAATGTAAAAAACTGTAAAGACTTAATGATTTAAATTTTTAATGGGCCAAAGGCCATATAAAAATTTAAAATTTTAATGTGAGAGTGCAAAGTTCTCTTTTGATTTAATACTTTAGAAATATGAAAGTCACATTAAAAAAATGAAAATAGAAAATTTTTAAATTTTTATTTTTGTTTTTGTTTCAAACAAAATCAAATATTATAAAAAAAATCAAAATCAAAACCAAAAAGCAAAGCAAAAAAATAAAACAATTCAATTTCTAAAAAAAAAAAATCAATGCCACACAAAAATGAAACTCAAATTTTATTTTATTTTTATTATTTACTATTATTTTTTTAATTTTTTTGTTATAACAAAAATAAATGAAAAGCAAGTACAAGTAAAAAACCGAGTTTGATGTTATAACAGAAATCTAACCTAAAGCCAAAAAAGAAAACCGAGTTGATGTTATAACAAAGAGATCTAACCCTAAGCCAAAAAAAAAAAAAAAAAAAAAAAAAAAAAAAAAAAAAAAACCTTAAGAAAGGAAATTGAGAGAATTTGTTTTTGTAGGCTCGATAGCAATAGCGAGGGAGAGAAGCTTTGGCAGCCGGCAGGGAGATGAAGCTCGAGGGATGCAGCGTTGCAGGTCTACGAGGAGGAAAAGGGGTGTTTGGCCGCAGGTAGATAAGGAGATAGCACGCGGATGAAGGGATTCGAGGGCGAGGGGAAGAGGGAGAAGCAACTCATGCAAATGGAGAAGGAGAATGTTAGCTCGACACAGAGAGGAAACAAGAACTGGGGTAGTGAGGAGATAAGGACACACATAAAAGAGGGAGAAAGGCTGCGGGAGGAATAGAGAATCTAAGGGCCGCAGATCAACAAGGGAAAGGCGGGACGCGCAGAGGAAAGGTAGCGAAAGAGGGATGCTAATGGAGGAAAACACAATGGAAAAATGCAAGGAGAAAACACAACAAACAAAAAAAATGATTTCAAGCAGAAGAAAGGAAAAACATAGAGGACCTAGCAGCAAATGGTAGCCCAAAAACCTTAAAAAAATTTCCCAGAAATTTTTGATTGAAATGATATATTCTTCTGCTTCAGATTTGTTCTAGAAAAAATTATAAAATCCTCAGATCCAAATTTTTAAACCCTCGAACTGTAAATAGTTTTGAATAATGTCCTTGCAAAATAGTATTGAGGCCAGATCTTGCCCTCGAGGGTCTAGATCTGGTTTCAAACTAAACTTCTCTTTCAGATCTACACCTGCAAAAAACGAAAACAAAAATACTCAGAACCCAGATATACAAAAAAAATAAAACCTCAGAAACACAAGTTAGAAAAAAATCTAGATCTAGGTAAATTTTTTACAGATTTATGCACAAAAGTTTTAGATCTATCAGATCTAAGGAGTATGAGTTCTATTCCGGTCGCAGATATGATTATCTAAGGCTCTTACTAGCCATATCTTATCAATTTTTCCACAAAATATTTAAAAGATTTTGAAATTTTAGAGAGGTACTTGCTACTAGCCCAAAAACACCTTGCAATTTTTTTTTTTTAATTGTTAGATAACTCTTGGAGCTTAAATGAGGTAGGATCTTCAGAAAATATATGCTTAGAGTTGGTTGGTCCAACCAAGGACTATCACCAAACGCTCAATGAAAACCTGAGAGATCTCCTGCAAACACTAGATCAACCATCAAACCAACTAGAGAAATAGAACAATGAAATTATGAAGAAATAGAGATACCTGCTACTTCGATCAAAATTAAAAATGTTACCCTAGATCCAACAAACTGAATAAGGTACCTGTATTCAGATTCTTCTAAGAGAACTATTGATTGATATTTTTCACATAACATTAAGCAGGAATTAAAACAATGTTACCATATATTCATGAAGAGGAACACCAACGCACGTTGAAACCCCAAAGACTTTTGCATTAGTCCAAAAAGTACACAAGAGAGCTTGAGAGCTTAGTCCACGATTCAAAGATCGAATGAAAAGACAAACTGACACTTTACCTATGATTTATAGGTAAAGTCATAAAGATTTAATTAATTTTTAATCGTCACTGTCGAAATTATTTAATTTTTGAGAAAAAATCGAATTTATCATTTAATTGATTTTTAATTAACTCAAAATTAATTATTTTGAGTTAATTCCTTTAAAAGTTTGACTTTGACTTAACCATCAAGGCCCAAGGGTCCAAAATTTCTTGATTTCCTCAATATTCTCTTGGCGGGGAACCTCCAAAAATTAACTTCTTTAAAACCCACGAATTTCACCATTGGAGAATTTAATTTTATCTAAGACACAAAATTAATTAAATTTCCGGCTTAGGATTTTAATTTAATTTTGTTAGAAAAATTAATTAATTGACTGATGAGGGGATTAATAATCTTTCCAACCCTCTAATACTTAGCCATGGTGTCTAATTACGAGGGACCATGCACTAAATATTTTTTTACATAAAGATTTTACAATTAAATATATGAAGGGGGAACACCTGTTTATTATAGACGTTCAACATTTACCCATTTTTGTAACACAAAATATGATTTAGTAGACCAAATAATTTGTAATAAAATAATCTAGCCAATTAGCTAGGGTTATTCCCAAATTACTTTTACAAAGACTCGATAAAAAACACTAGGACTCAATATTTTGTCGACAAAATCCACCTTAACTTTGGGGTGAGATTGAAGGGAAAAACTATGCCGATCATTTGTGTTTGGAGACAAATGAATCGGTGAGACAAAAAAACCTCCTAAGGTAGAAATCGTCATCAAAATATTATGCTTACCTAGGTTGTTACATACATGATGGTCTTATTAAGATCATTTAGATTATAACCATGCGTAATGGGTTTAAACAAAACTGTTCACTCATAATGAAATCTGAAAGGCACGAACACTCGAACATGATAGACCCCTTTTGCGAAAAAAAGGGTGTACTGCTATGGGGTTGTTGACACAGAGTGGTCAACACAACCCATCCAAATCAGGTCCAAAACTAGACCCAACACAAGTCAATAATGGAGAAATGACATACCTCTTGACTGCTGTTCATGAACAGAATTCTGGTCACTGGTTAGGGCTTCTTCTGTAGCCTACAGCAGCCCACCAGCTATGGTCAAAACTCACCTCAAACAGTGCAGCTTCCTTCCATCTTCAAGACTAGGCAACTCGCTGCATTGTTAGGCTCCTCCACGACCCTGTTTTAGGCTTGGTCAGCTCATCAAACTGTCACTACAGGTCTGCGGTCTAACAAACACAGGACTGTCACCTTTTCGGCCTATTTCAAGGAAGAAATCCCATGTCATGCTAGCCCAGAACAGGTCCTCTCCAATGTGGCCTTCCAGCAGATTAATTTACACCTTCATGTAGTCACAAGGGAGCCCAAACATACCTCCTCTTCCTCGCTGAAGATGCTCCTAATCTGTGGCAACCACAGAGCTGTCTTTCTCCTCCTATACGAGCTGCTTTCCTCACTCCTTCGCTGCCCTTGTGTTCCACTCTTGGATGTGTATCAGAACCTCACATAACACCTCCTTATATAGGATTCTCAAGGGCTCCAACGAACTGCCCTTTGAGGGTTTGACAACTGTCATTAGACCTCTAACAACTAGGCCGACTTGACATCTCCTTATGCAAATCCACGCTCGTACTTCAAAAATTAATATCTCAAGATTGACAACTCGGATTTCGATGATTTTCGATGCATCCAGTTGCTCTCAGAGTCCTCTATCATCTCCATCCATCACATGTAAAAATCTCGTTTTTGGCCCAACAACTTTGGGTGCAAAAACTCAAGATTAAATAGGTTGTACCTTAACGGCCTTCAATCATTTTCCAAAATTTGGATGCTAGCATAAATGCATGAAACTATAATCAATGGTAATTCATGTCGCTTGAACTTCACACATTTTTTAACAATAAATAGGAAGATTTTACACTATTTTTTGTTTGTTACTAGTTGCTGATGTATTCTAGTTTTCGATTTCTGTTTATATGTGTGCTTTGTGAGTTTGGTTGAACTTGATATTCATGTTGACAATTATTTCTTCTTTGACTTGTTATAGGTTTCTAGTGTACGAGAATTATGTGCAAAGTTGAAATATGTCCAAAATCGGCTTCAGGAGAGGATCAAACTTACGGAGCAAGGATTGAAAAATGGTTTTACAGAACTTCCTCGTTTGGAGGTGACTAGCTATCATGCACATGTGCCCTTTTATACTTTTTGACCAACCTAACGTTATACATATAATTTAGGAGGCTGGGTATTTTCCAATTTATGTAGATTGATATCTTAATAGATTGTTTGGTTCTCTCATTCAGGCCCTGGCTAGAAAACTTGGACTAGATGAATTTGAAAAAGGAGCTGTCCTTGTGCTTACGGGTAGGTTGGGATGTTTATGGGTAATGCCATCTGGTTTTAGTACTATGGATTATTAATTTTTCATTGTAAGTTAAAACTATGAGCTACCATAATTTTAGGGATTGCAATATCTCCGGTTGTGAAGAGTATTTTTGACGGTGAAGTTGGAGATGGTAGCTTTCGTCGTTATCATGACTCGGTGCAGGCATGTAATTACATTGAATTGAACTTTTCAAATGTTTTATTTGTTTGAATTCTTGCTTATAGTTTAACCAGGCTGTGTATTTTGAATAAATATTTATCTTAATCTTTCCTACAGGTGAAAGATATTTTGACAGTCTATTGTGATTCCTTCAAGGAACAGGTACTATTTTTTCAAGTTTTCAGTTTTCTTGATTCTCTAGAATGGTTTTAAAAAACAGGGTTAAAGTTGTCCCAGTTCAGATTTTTGTTGTCTGCTTCTAGCATTTGCTTAAATTTGTAAGTTCATGTTTGGTGTAATTTATTGAATTTGGATTCTGGGCTTGCTGAGTTATTTGAATGGCTAAAGAACTATCCATGAAAATGGCATTGCTAACCTGCATTGAATGGAATCCTGGTGATTATTCATGAAAATATCGTAATCGCAAAAATATCAAGAATACATTCCACCGTTCGGCAAAGCAAATCCTTTATATTCATGGGTGATAAGTATTGTTCAGAATGATGAAAGCTCCATTGACATGATTAAATTACAATACACCGAATACTTCCAATTAGTTGAGCCATTTTGAAAGAATGTATTCTATCAACTTGTCCTTAGCCACCTGATGTATATATTGCCAGAATTACACAAAAGTTTAGTTTTGTTGAAATCTAGCGTAGGTAAAGTAAATCATATGAAAAATGCCTATAGTACTATCTAGACTTGGTAAGGAAAATTGGTACTGATATTATGAAGATTGAGGTCAGCAGAGGATCTTACTTGACCTTTTTTCATAGTTCACAGGATATTTTTTAAAAATATAGGCATTATACCAAGTCAAAATGTAATATTCCTTTTGATTTATTCTGCTAAAAATTTCCAGGGAATATTTCAATAGAAATTTTGCTGGAAATATTAATAAAATGCCACGCAATTCCACATAATTTTTTATGAAATTGTTGTCATTGTGATAAATACCCTCCAACCTTTTGGTTACACTTGAATTTTGGAGCCTATTGAGGATTTTGCGATCTATCATTCTATGGTCACTTGGTGGTCATCTAATGTTTTGTAAAGTATTGAGTCCTCTTCTAAGTGTGAAATTCACTTGCTTATGCATGCTCAGTTTTTGAAGAATTTACAAGTGCGCTTCTTTCGATGCAAGCTTATGTAGGCACTGCGCAACTCTTAAAAATAAGGCTTGTGCAATCACTGGTGACATTGACTGTGCAATCCATAAGTATAGTGTACTGTGTAACACATGTTGATAGTTAGTGCATACTCTCCATTGATAGTCCTTCTCACTTCGATTGCAATTGCACTTTTATTTCAGTGAGTTTTCTCAACTGTCGCTTTGGCGCATTGTGAGTGTCGCTTTCACATTCGCGATTGTCATTTTAGCTTGATTTCACTTTGAAAACTGTCGTTTTCATGTTATCTTCACTCTGGCATGTATCGCTTTCACTTTCTATAAGTTTTTGCAAGTGTCATTTTCACTTTTCTCTCACTTTTCAAAATGTTGTCTTTTGGTGTGGGTGTGTTGCACATCACAAAAAACGAAGTTATGGTTCATTTCAAGGGGAAACATTGGTGTCGATGGGTCCTATTTATCATATAGACATGTATTAGACCCATTCCCAAAGTTTCATGTACTGTCGCACAAATGTTGTCATTGTCGTTGCAAAGTGTACCTTAAGTGTCACACTTGGAGAAGTATGTTATTTTGCTATTGCAATAAGGAGACCATGTTGTTTCTAAGTGCTTAATGTTCTATGTTGTGCCGTTGATTGTTCTGAGTGTGTGATTATGTTCAAGTCTTACCTTGATTTCATATTTGCTTCACTGATCCCATACTTAGCCAAATCCTAGAAGATCTTTTGCCTGACCAACTTGAGCTCACTCTGCTCTCCTTGAACTACTCATTGCATAGTGGCATGCCTCAAGCATGCACCGTTACCTCATTGCACAATTCCTGCCTCCAAGGATTGCGCATTGCGCAGTCACAGTGCTCAACCCTGGCCTCCTGACCTCCACAATTGTGCAATCAAGCCTCCTTGTCAGTTTCCTTTTGCGCATTGCGTAGTGGTAAGCAACAAGCTATCTCCCTGCCTTCCTGAGTTGTGCAATTATGCAATCCCCTAGCCTTCCTCTCTCCTGAACTGCTGATTATGCAGTGTCAGTGGCCAAAACTGCCTAACTGAGCTCCTCAACTACGCAGTCTTCTTGCTTAAGCCCCCAGAATTGCTCATTGTGTCGTCACAAGCACCGATCCCCCACTCCTGGCCTCTGGAACTGCGCACTGTGCAATCCCTCGGTCTTCCTCCTAATCCAGTACCTAGTTCCAACTCCATCAATGATTTTCATGAAGCATGTTACAGTTAGACTAGGAGCTTTTTGAGCTGATGTCATCTTTTCATGAGTGATTTCTAGTTGCAAGTATTATATCTTAACATGACAAGATGATGATCGAAGAAAAGGAGAAGTAGACTCTGCTAGAAGACACTCATGAAGCGGTAAAGACAAGTTGATCATTGAACAAGAAGATGAAGGGGCACTAGATTGCGACGGAAGTTGGAAGATCAAGATCATAGTAAAGACTCCATATCATTCACCCTTTGGAGGGTGAAGATGAAGAACAAAGCAGATCTTTCATGAAGATGGAGTACCGAACAAACCTCTCACGAAGATTGAAGACAAAGCAGCAAGAAGAACAACTTGGCATTGCCACCTCATCATGAAGTCCATGTCATCATTGTCAAGTTGTGACTTGTACCGGTGTCATCACAATATCATGTGTCCATTTGTCTTGCCACGTTGTTTGTGGAAGTAATGATGTAATTATCAAAAGGAAAGTACAAAATGTAATATGTGGAAGTCCAAGGGTCATATGTGGAATATGAAAAGTCACATAGTCATATATGGACAAAAGAGTCTTTAGGAAAAGTCCAAAAGTCATATAGAAGTCCAAAGGTCATATTAGAAGTATAAGTGTCATGAGGGTCATATATGGACAAAAGAGTCTTTAGGAAAAGTCCAAAAGTCATATAGAAGTCCAAAGGTCATATTAGAAGTATAAGTGTCATGAGGGTCATATATGGACAAAAGAGTCTTTAGGAAAAGTCCAAAAGTCATATAGAAGTCCAAAGGTCATATTAGAAGTATAAGTGTCATGAGGGTAACTCAAGAGCCATAGGGGATATGAAAGGTCATTCCTCTTGTTATAAAAGAAACCTCATAACTCAAGCAAATGGATTTTGGAGGCTTACCCTTTGGAGAGCTAGCCTTGGCTTCTCTAGCTTAGCATAGGAGAGAAGATGGTTATTTGGAGAAGCAAGAAGTGACTTAATATTCCACTATTGGAACTTTTATAGCTCAATCTAGCAGGGGTCCTTGGAGGGGTTCCAAAGGGACTACTACTAGACGAAGTGACAACAATGGGATAAGGATCCACTGTCACCTCAGTTGATGTCCCCTGCTCTTTACAGAGTTTCATCGATGGGAGGAGTCTCAGTATAAGGAAATCAATAGGAATGATGAATCAATGATACGATGGGTAGAGATTTCAAGGGTCCATTCACAAGAGAGACTCAAATAATAGGGCTTGCTTGGTTTAGAAGCTAAGTGAAGGGCCCTCTAAGAAAGGATCAAGGGATGACCTCGAGCTTAGGAATATTAAACAATGATGAATGCCTAAGATCAAAACTTCCAAAATCCCTCGCTTGTGATTGATGTGTTTATACTAGGGTTCCAAGTGAGGCAAGGATGGCTCATTCAATGGAAAGGTTCAATTAAACTGTGAACTTTGGGAGAAGCTAGGGTGACTTTCCACGAAAAGCCCTTTGAGAGAAATACTATAAGAGACCAAGGGTTGAGAGATATACCATGGTAAAGGCTCGTCCAATGATCACCTATAGTTAAGAGAAAAGGTTTTGAATGATGAACTACAAAGTTCAAAACTTCAAGAAATCCCCTAGTCAAAGCAACTTCAAAGGTTCCGTCTTGGTGTGATAGCTAGGGCATCAATTTATTTGAAATTCCACCGTCAGAATTCGTTCAAACTGGAGGATGGCTAGAGGAGACATAAATGAAGAAACTTGTCTGGACATAATACTAAGGTTCCTCATCCCTAAAATTTCTCACCAAGCCCAAGAAAATCTCCTATCCTTAGGGGATGAAGAAAAGAGGAAGAAAAGAGGTGAAAGAATGATTTTCGCTAAGCTAATTTGATCACTAAGGATCTTGGACCAATGCCTGGCTATTAGGAAGATTGGAGTCGAAATGATCAAGATTTGGGAACTTTGCTCTTTAAGGAAGCCTAAAGAAGTAGCTTCACTACTAATGGATGCAACTACATGACAACTTTAGACTTTTATACTTCATATGCAATATTTGATGGGGTTTCAAGGTAAAAGGTGCACAACCTACCCCTACGAAAATTCGTTCTTCTTGCCAAGGTGAATAACATATGTAACAAGCCAAGATTTCAAGTGTTTTTTAAATTCACATTAATTTTTAGGGCACAAGCAAAATCAACTCATAGTATTCGATACATTAGACATAAACTATCAAGAAATTCACATAAAAAGAGTGCTTACATGACAAGAGAGTATATCCATCCATCACATTTGCAAAATAGAAGCTCCAAGAGAGATAGTGGAAATATTCCACAGATCAAAATGCATTTAATCATCCAAATCATTTCACAAATTGCAAGTCAGAAATCTTTAGAAAGATATATCCCAAATTCAAATGATGATGAAAGATCAACGAAACCTCTCTTTTATTTATATGATCCTCCAAGGATTTGAATGGCCTAATTATGCCTAATAATGGCCATACAATAAAAATAATGTGCAAAATAACATCCTTTTGCTGACAAGCCCACCGAATAGTTGCACAATAAGAATAATTAGCCTCTCAAGAGGGCCAAAAGGAAAGATAAGTAGCTAAGAGGGCCGTTGGAAGGCTAAATGAAGTCCAACATATGCCAAAATGAATAGAAGGGCTCCAAAAATAGTGATGAAGGGGATGGCCCCTTGATCTCCAAGCAAATGAATTGTGGTGCCCCTAAGTGGTTATTTGGGCACAAAATCATCCTTATGGGCCTCCAACTGAATCGAACAAGCATGTATCGCATCTGCAAGGGCTGAACAATGATGCAAGCCCGCCCTTTGTCTCCCATGGTGAGACATAACCCCATTTGGTCCCTGGATCAACTGCCTAGTGTGTGGTCCAAGAGTGTAGCTGACTGGGCAAGGTGGTCCAGGTGCATCACCATCATCAAATAAGTGGGACATGAGCGAGCAATGATTGGTGCTGAAGGATCCCATGGCATGACTATCTGATCTCTACTATAGTGGAGGCCCATGCCTCTCAACGCACACCCTATAAATGATCTGGATTTAAACAGGAACACAACAAATTACAGAGATAGCCATAAACACAGATATGCAGCGGAATAATACCTCATTTCATTAATGTAAAATACTGAAAATATGCTTACAAACAGTATAATGGAAATAAACCGGCTAGGGCAATGGTAGCTTATCTCTGAGAAGAGATGTGGTGGCTACATGCCTCGGAACTGTGTTACAATGAGGCTCGAAGGCCTATTTATTGTTGAGAAACAATGGAAAACCCTTAACATTCCAAAACCTAACCCTAGAAGATGAAACGCCAAATTGTGGGCCCCGTTTGGGTAAATTGGTACATCAACTTCCCGAGGTCATAACTTTGGCATACGATCTCCATTTGACGCGTGCAATAGCTCGTTAGAAAGATCTATCCGAGCACTACCACTTTGGGAAGGGCAACATCAGTCCATGGCCCCATGTTTCCCCCAAATTTCCCAAAAAAC